>OY720444.1:73982658-74119835 GCA_963082915.1 Dolichopus griseipennis | reverse complement strand
GCGGAAATTAATAATTAATAAGTAATAAACTATTAAAATAAAATTAATTAAAGCGCGTGCAGTGTATAGGTCAACAAATAAGTTAAGACTGTCTTTTGAATGTTCAAACAAACAATTATAAATCATTGAAATTAATTTATGTTTATTTATCTGAGTTAGTTTCTACACTATGTTCCAAATTTGGACTTAAACGCTTTTCATTTTCCAGTATTACATATAATTTCGAAATTGTAGATTCAAAATCAAAACAAGCTATTCGTAAAATATTAATTATAGTAATAGAGCTAATTGAAAAAAGCCGCGTAAAACGTTCTTTTTAAACAATTACAAACTTCGACATAAGCGCTTTTTATTTTCAATTGCCATTGCATAATTTAGAAATTGTAAATACAAAATTAAAAAAAACCATCTCCAAATTAACAATTATTAAGCATTGAAGTTAATTTATCCAAGTTAATTTAAATTAATTAAACCTCGTAACATGTAGTTTTTACACTGTTACAAATTTCAACATAAGCACTTTTTATTTTCAATCGCCATTGTATATCAAAATCAAAACAAACTATCTCCAAAATATTAAATATCTAGTAATAGAGTTAATTGAAACGAGCCTCGTAAAGCCTTCTTTTTACATAATTACAAATCGACAAGTGTTTTTTATTTTCCTGTGCCGCATATAACTTAGAAAACCGAAAATAACTATGTCCAAATTGACAATTATCTAGCATTGAAGTTAATTTATCCGAGTTAATTTAAATTAATTAAATCTTGTAAAATATAGTTTTTACACTACTACAAATTTTGACATATTCGCTTTTTATTTTTCAGTACCTATAACATACATAATATCATTTAGAAATTGAAGATTCAAAATCAAAACTAACTATCTCTAAATTTACAATAATCTAGCATTGAAGTTAAAAAAAACAATCTCATCAATATTTCAACGGGGTTTAGATCCCTTTAAAGGGTATTTTAAAAAAAGAATTTGAGTGAAATTTATTGATTTCATCACTAAAAGAATTTTAAAGTTTTTTTTTTTTTAACTGTAAATATGAATAAGATTTTTTTTCTGTAAATGTATTTTAATTTAATTAACTATTTAAATATAATATAATTTTATATTTTTAGTCTTAATTCAACAAGAAAAAATGTTTTTTATTTTTTTTTTAGTATATAGTAAATATATGAAAGATATACAATAATTCTAAATATTTTTTTTTTTTAAATAATTAACTAATTTAATATAAAAATAAATTTTCTTAATATTTTTTCTTATAATTTTTTTTTAATTTATTTTTTTTTTTTTAATATTAAGTTATAAAAAATTTGATATTTTAAATTTATCGTTGAACAATTATTATTAATTTTTTTTTTAATTTTAATACCAATTAATTTTTCTATATAATTAAAATGAAGTTTATATTAAAAGAAATTAATCAATGGAAATTAAGAGTTCGATTTTTCCTCTATATACTGTGTTGTATTAATATTTGTATGTATTGGTATTTTTTGTTTATTGTTTTTTTTTTTTATTTTTGAGCGAAAAATTTATTTGTTTTTTTTTTTTCCAAAATCTTAATTCTAGTTTTTAACTAAATTTTATGTTAACAAAAAAGAAATAAATAAATTAAATTAAATCTTATTTAGTATATTAATATAAATACCAGCCAGTGTTTTTTTTTATGTTTGTTTTTTTTAAACGATAATAGTTAATAAAGGTGTTAGTATTAATTAACTCGATGTACAATTAAATGGATCCTCTGTTCGGAAATTGGGATGATCTTCATATGGTCGAACACCAGAACGTTTCTTTTCATCACGTATTTTTTCAACTTCACGCATAACACGTAAAAAATTTTCACCAGCTAATTTTTTTAATTCTTCAACAGACCAACCTTCACCTAATAATTCAGCAAATAATGTTGGATATGTTGAAACATCTTCTAATCCTTTTGGTGTACTGTAATAAAAAAAAAATTTAAATTTGGTTTGTTTAATATAAATTAAATTATAGAATAAATAAAATTTTTAATTTAATTTGAAATATACACAAATATAATATTTATACCCGTATGACTATATAGTCAAAGGGTATAATAAATTTGCCATTACGTTTGTGACGCAGAGAAGGAGGGAGGGTAGATATAGACTCAAGTGTATGGATCGGATCAGAATCGAAAAAAAAATCGATTTAGCTATGTATGTCCGTCCGTCCGTCCGCACTCAAAAAATAAAGGAGCTAGGATCTTGAAATTTTCGCAAATTTGTGTTTTTGCAATAGCCGTCATCGCTATTTAAATCCAGCCATTTTGGTCCATGGGTTCGGGTGGCTGCCATACAACTTCTTTTTTTATATGAGTATTTCTCTGTACCTATTACAGCTACGTGTCTGAAATTTTGGCAAAAGTAGTTTAGTTTTATGGCCAAAGTTTCTGCAAAATTTGGTTGGTCTGTTGCAGTGAGTTCGAGTAGCTGCCATACAACTCCTTCTTTTATATGAGTATTACTCTATACCTATTAAAGCTGGGTGTCTGAAATTTTGCCAAAAATAGTTTAGTGTAATGGCCAAAGTTACTGCAAAATTTGGTTGGTCTACTGCAAAGGGTTCGAGTAGCTGCCATACAACTCCTTTTTTTATATGAGCATTATATTTCACCTAATAAAGCTGGTATGTTTGAAATTTTGCCAAAAGTAATTAATGTTTATAATAATAATGATATAATGTTTATATAACGGTCATTCGGGTATCCCAGAGTTGACACAGTCTACTCTACTACACTCTTCCTCGTTTTAAATTAAATTTTGGTGGTAATGTGCTTTTGAATTTTTTTAAGGTTAGTTTTCATTTTTCAACGAAAGAATACAATAGATAAGTATATACCTGTAAAGTAATGATTAAATGGTACTTAAATACTGTGTTTATTATCATTACTTGGTAATCATTACTTCTTAATTACCATTTAAAAATATAAAAATATAATGATACTTTGAAAATTCAATTACCAGTAAAAAGAATCAAGTGTTTACTTGATAATTCATAGAAAGTAATTAATCTTTGAATTTCCATTATTTTTTTAATTATTTTTGAAATTCAAGTACTTTTGTAATTATTTGTGATACATAAAATACTTTTGTAATTGTTTTTGATACTTAAATTACTTTTGTAATTATTTTTGAAATTCAAGTACTTTTGTAATTATTTTTGATACATAAATTACTTTTGCAATTATTTTTGAAATTCAAATACTTTTGTAATTATTTTTGGAATTCAAATACTTTTGTAATCATTTTTGATACATAATAATTACTTTTGTAATTATTTTTAATACCTAAATCAAGAGGAATACTTGAAGGCTACAATAAGTACATGTATACAACATGTGGATGTGAAAAAATCCCATTCAAGTTCTACATGATTTATAGTAATCAATATTTTCAGGCTTTTCCTTTTCTTGAAAAGTTGGTACTCTATCCAGGTTTTATTTTATTTCAATTTTAATAACTTTTAATATTTAATCATCCGAATAAATGGAGCTCAAAAAATATATTCTATATATAACTTTAAATACCTAAGTTTATATACAGTGAGTAACAAAAGTAATACTTTAGTTACATATGTTTGAGTTTTTCTAAAAATTTTATTTGCATTTTATTTGATTACATTAAGAGAATTTGAAATAAAAATTAAAAACATAGTAAAATAAAGAACTATTGCAAAAATTTTATTAAACAAATATACACTTTTTGCCAAATTTATTTATATAAAAATATATTTTTGTATGTATGTATATTTTTTAACATATTTACATATGAATTATTAAATTTAATTAAAATACTACATGTTTTTTTAGATTAAAAAACTAAATTGCAACAAAATATTTGAATGTATTTCATTGTATATATTGTGTCCTATGTAAATATATATTAACATATATATATATATATATATAGACAAATATGAACATAAAATATGCAATATGTAATAAAATAAATGAATTTGTTATAATATGGTTATAAAATGTAATCAGATTTTAAAATTATAATATTGTGTCATATTTAATTGAAGAACTGTCATTCTATGAATATTTCAAGTAATTCAATTTTTTTTGACAGCAATTTATATTCCAAACAATAGTTTTAATAAATTAATATTAATATTTGGATTATATTACAGTTGTAAATTTTTTTTTTTTGGTAATTTAATTTAAATTAAATTAAATATTTTAAATTTTACGAATTTCTGTACTTTTTCTGGGTTTGAATGAAATTATAAATGATTTTTTTAAAAACCAATATTTGAAAATTAAAGAGTTTGAAGAATAAAGTCGAAAAAGAGTAAAAAATAAGCTTCTGATTCTCGAATTCGATTTTTTCATAATACAAAAAGTAGATTAAGTATTGCATTTTTTGAAATACTAATTATGTAATAATTAGTATTTTAAAAAATCCTTTATAACCTTTTCAACTTTAATAAGGAGTATAGGGTATTCAGTAATTTATTTAGACTAGGTTTCAGTTTCTTTAATCGTTATATTGACTAAGCTGTTCATTACTCGGCAGTAGCTATTGTACAAAATTATAAATACACAAAGGTTATTTTTATGCGCCATCTATTGTCTTACACTATATATATATTTTTATTAAATCTTATTTTATATATAATATTACGATATAATAATACAATTTTATGATATTTTTTTATTACATATGATCTGATCGGGGTTTAAATCCGAGACCTTCCACATGAAAAGTTAACGTCTTAACCATTATACGCTACGCCATTTGTCAATTATAAAAATATTTTACTGAAAATACTTTAAAGTAAAATCAGTTTTGAAATTCAAAAATTTTTAAATTACTTTTGACTTGAAGTCTTGAGTGAATAATTGAGTGAAGTTTATATATGAACGGTTCGATGGCAAGTGGTTTATAAGTTTTGAAGAATGAATCACCACCACTCTTCTTTATGACGTTTGAACTGTCAACAAAACTACAAAAACAAAATCTGTCAACTTTTGAAATAACGTTTAATAAAAAATAAATTGAGAAGGAAATCAGTGATTTTAAAAAACAGGCGCACGGGCCAGACAATTTTTAAAAACAGACGTTTAAAGTTATCGTGCTAAAAATTGACGTGTGCCATTCGTTTGAAAATACAAAATTTATTTAAATACTCCAATTAAAAATAAAATTTGCATCATAGAGTTTATTATAGCTCCAAATAAAAGACCAAGAAAATAAACTAGGGCTAAATAAATATATTATAAACCACAGTCTGACTATATGAAACTTTTTCATAACCTCAATATTTAATAATTATCAAGTGTTGACAACTAAAGCTAATTATTAAATAAAAACAAAATTTTAAATAGAAGTTGTTATATTCCAAATAAACATTCTAAATAAGTCTCTGTACAAATTTTAAATAATTTCTAAAGTTCTTTATTATACAAATTATGACACAAGTATTAAAAAATTTTTTCCATAATAACGGTATTATACACCATTTTGTAAACAATTTTCTTTATTATAAATTTTTAAAAAAAATTCAATTTTGCATTTAAAATGTTATATTTTTGCGAAAAACATCTACTCAAAAATGCCAAAATTAAAATTTGAATTCCTTAAAAAAAAAAAAATAAAAAGAACATGAAAACATAAAAAGAAAAAAAAAAAAAAAAATACAAAAAAAGAAAAACATTTAAAGAACAATAATACTAAGTAGAAAAGTTCAAACTACCTAAAAATGGATAAGTGGTTAAATGAGTCAGCAAAATGTTTAAAATAGTACTACAAACTATAAATATTATATTGTATATATATATATATATCTTGTTATATATATATATATTAAGAAAAAAGGAAACCATAAATAGAATTCCATAAGCATATACATAATTTTTTAATATACATATATAAAATAATATATGGTTAGTATAAAAATTAACCACAAACACAATAGAAAGTGAAATAACATTTTCTACTATGTTGTTCAAGAACTCATGGTTTTGTTATTTTTTTTTTTTTTTTTTTTTTTTTTTTATCAAGAATTTTGTGTTTTTGTTTTTTATTTTTTCATTTTTTTTTTTGCTTATTTTAAAGGATAAGAAGAGAGTAATAAAAAAAACATACAACCAAAATGAAGGCTCCTAGGATTTTGTGTTAGCATTTTTCATTCAATCCAATAATAGTCTTTTCATGTTTTCTCTTTCCGAAAAAGTCAGGATGGAACAGAAAAATAAAAAAAAACATTTTTTCTTTTTTGAACAATTTAAAAAAAAACAAAACAAAAAACAAAAAAATTTCAGCTACTTTTATACAATCGTTAGATTTTTGTAACACTGTTAGTTTTTTATTTGTTCTATGACACTTAAGTGTGGCACACAAAATAAAAAAACAAAAAAAAAAACACAAAACCTTTTGAAAAGTAAATATTAAGGGTGTGGAATTATTGGGTTAACTCTCGGATGGTTTATTTTCTTGTGAATTCTTTCGGTTTTATTTTTATTCGTTTGAATTTTTCCTATATATGTTTGTTTATATAAAATTTAATACCGCAAAAAAATAAAAAGAGGTGCACAACCTTTTTTGAATGCGGGTAAAAATGTTTGATTCACAGTTTTGTTATTTTAAACAATTTTAGGGGTTAAAAAAGTTTATGTATAGTATGTTTTATTATTTTTAGCTCCAATTTGATTTGGTTTTTGGCACACCTTTGACTTTTGAAATTTTTTTTAGGGATAACCTATAGTTGCAACACTTGGATGACTTGAGTTTCGAGCTGATACGAGTTTTATAGCACCATTTCCGTATGAACTTTTCTCACCTTCAAATGATTGGGGACATTTTTGATTTGTATCTTTTTAATGTCTTCTAATTAAAAGAAGATTTGAGAATTTGAAGATTGCAAGATTCACGTGATTTTCTGTGATGCTAATAAGCCATTGGTACGTTTTGGAACAGAGTGGACATAATATATTCCTATTATTAGAATTGATCTTAATAAATTCCAAATACAATTTAAATATGAGATAGTACATGTAGAAAAGTCTTAGATTTAGTCAATAGATACAATTTTATTTTGTTTATTTTGTAATAATTTTATTTTCGCATATAAAGTGAGTTATATATCTGTGTGTTATATTATTAAATTAAAATATTTTGTATTTGTTAATATTTTTATATTAATTTTTTTTTTTATTATAGTAAATTTATTAACATATGGTTATGGCATTAATTTGAAACAAATGGGAAATTTTAGTTGAGTCGATTTGGAAGACCAGGTAAAGGTTTGTTTGTACTTTTACTGGAAGTGGAACCGAGACCTTTCGAATAAAAGTTTGGCACTCTAACTATAGTGGCACCCAACTGTTAAATAGAAACCAAGGGAATCAAAGATAATTCGTATCCATGTAAATGAACAGATGCCAACCATTTTTTAGCCAAAATTTGAAGTTTTGAATAGTTTAGAGACGGACCCATGAAACTTCTGAACTGTACCAGATGACTCTTTATAACAAAAGAAGAATGTTATCTAAGATAAATTTCCAAGAATCTAAATTGATAATTAGCCCCCAATTAACGATGTTTTAATATCTCTGACTATTAAAATATAATTTGATATGAATAAAACATTGCATATATAGTATATCATTCCTTAAATTCTGACAGACAAAAATTTTCATTGAAAAAAAAACAACAAAATCAAAACAAAAAAGGGATAATGCAAAGATGATATGTAGTAGATATTATTTTTATACATACTCGTATATATTCTTGATCTTAATATTTGTTTATCGTTTTGTTTTTTTTGTTTTTGTTTTTATTTTATTTTTCTGATTGCTTTTCTTTTGTCTTTTTAACTCTTTTGCACTGTTAAAATGAAAAGTGGATTTAGTGATAGTGTGATAACAAAATATGTGTATACTTTATATGTATATGTGAAACATAAGAATTAGGAAATGTTTACTTTTCTTTTGTTGTTTATTGTGTTGTTTAACAGATTATAAGTTTGTGAATATTGAATGTATATACACATATTGTTTTTATATTTAAATATATTTATCAATATTATATATGAATTTAAGGACATAACACTCACTCACACACAAACAAGTAAATATAGTTAAAGGAAGAGATCACTTTCTTTTAGTGATTTTCCACTTTTCAAATATTATTCGATTTATATTAGACAGGGAAATTTTTTTTTTTTTTTGGTTTTGTTTATATTTCGAGCAACAAGCTTATAATATACATATATATGTATATATATATATACAAACATTTTTATATAAAAAATAAATAATCCACACATTATTATATATTGCCGTAATACATATATATTTTATTATAATAAATTACTATTTTTATATAAAATAAATAAACAATATTATAAAATTAATACATACTCGTATATATAAAGATTATTTGTTCGAATATCAATTAACAAAGATTAGGTATTTATATAAAATCTTGATATTTTATTTTGGCAATAATATATATATTATATTAGCAAAATTGTATTAGTTTTAATTCTTAAATTAAGCCAAATAATACTATAAATAAGATAGGTGGATTATGGCTTAAGTTTTAAGAATTAGAAAAAAAAATTGGAAGAATAATATTTTTGGTGAAATTTTTATCTTAAAATAAAAATCATTTTAGTTTTTCTTCGAACTTCAATTTCTTTATATATTATATATAATATAATTAATATAAATAATATTAGTAAATAACGGGTGTTTTTTTTAAGAATGGTAGAGCTTTAAATTGAAATAAAGCACATTTAAACTGAGATTGAGGGGCTTTGTTGGGTTAGTAGGCTAGCATTTGGCTTGCTGTAAGGGGGTGGGGGTTCGAATTGAAAAAAAAATATTGTGAAATAATTTTTGTTTACAAATCTCCATGGTAACCACATATAATTTAAATAAAATGTTATGTGTTATAAATATATAACATAAACAAAATAAAAAATATTACTTATAAATTAATAGAAAGAATTGAAAGTGGGATGCACAACGGGATGCAAGGCCTACGTGTTATGATGAAACATGCTACCCCCCCCATGTCAAACTACAACAAATTAAGATTGAAGCTGAATTTTTTTTGATTTGTTTTCAGTAAGTAGTGACAATTTATCATGAAAATACTCATTGTTCCTTTCGATTTTTTCAATTCAATTAAAAAATTGTGTATAGTTAATTTTTGGTTGAACGGCTATATGAACAAGCAAAAGTGCCATATATAAAGAGAATACAATCCTCAAAAAATTCAGTAGGTTTCATTCCAACCTAAAAAATGCATTGCATGTTTAAGTTTGCATGTTGGTAGGGATTATTGGTTCATATGTCCCTAAAAACTATGCCTTGGGCTAATGTTACAGAGAATGGTACTCGTTACAGATCGATGATCAATGATCTTTTGTTTTAAATTTTTTATGGCATTGAGCTGCAAGTGTTTTACTTCAAAAAGATTTGGTGATAATATTATTTCGAGAAATGGTTCAATTAATTAGCCTCCAAGATTATGCGAAATTGGATTATGTTTTTTAGAATTCTTTGGTTTGGCTTATTTTCTTTAGGGATTTTATTCTGTAAAACCAGAAAGAACAATAGATGGAAGCCAATTTTACTCTAAAAAGTGGTCCAAAATTCGAATCCGGTTCCTCAGAGCTAGTCGTGGTAAACAAATGCTGGAAATTATTTTTAAAAACTAAATTTTATAAAATTATCTTTCAACCCTAACACTCTCGTTAACAATAGACGCAAAGTAGACTGATGAATATAGTCTGTAATAATGCTGGCAACTGCTTTTAAAAGATCTGATCTGTCCCATTAAAGATCTTTTTGAAAAAAATACCAATTATTTTTAAATAGCTCTTTCCTAAAAGAATTATAAGGAAACATAAGGTGTCACATTGATTATCTTATAAGTAGTATAAGTAATGAGATTAATATTTAACTTCATTTAACCACTTCTCGATCCAGTATTTTATTACAACTATTTCATAATAAATTAAAAACTTACAAAATTAAATAAAATTAATTAATTCATATCCCGTCATTAACCTTTGATATTATAATTGTTTTTTTATTATTTTGAAAAATATGATTGAATTAAATTTTAATTTTCAAACCAAACAACATAATTAATATACGCTATTATTATTAAATAATATAAAAGTTTTATAATTTTTACACTCTAATATAATAGTTTATCTATAAATTTACTAGAATAACCTATAATCTGCACCAGAATATATTTAAAAATTTTTATTTAATGGAAAAATAGAAAAATAAAGTAAAACTCTATAATTCAGAAAAAATTTCAAAAATAATAATAAGCGGATTAAATTATAATGTTGATTTAATTAACCTTTTAATAATCTATTATTTATATTAATTAATTTTTTAAAAATTTTAAAACTTTTAAACTTTTTAATTTTAAAAATAATATTTAATAAAATAAAAGTGTTATTTAAAAATAAATTCGGTTTATTAATTAATTGATACTTTCAATATAAATTGAAATTCTATCAATTTAAAATGATTCTTTTCTAAACATAATAGCGTCTAAATATTAGAGCTACAGAATATGTTAAAGGTATTATTACCTAAACCCAGGGTAGATATTGTTATATAATAAGTATACCATTTAATTTGCAATAAAATTTGTTTAAAAATAATTTGAAACTTTTTCAAAATAAAAATTTTTGAATAAAACCTTTCAAAGTCAATAAAAATCTTAAATATTTTCAATTAAAACTTTCAAAACGTTGAAAAATAAATTAAAAAAATATTTTAAGTTTAAGTTTCAATAATAATTTGAATGAAAACCTATATCTTGAATGAAGTTTAGATTTTTTTCTAACACTGCAATTCATGTTTAGGATGAGGTCATCCCCCATAACTACATAAGGGTTAATTCAACACCATTTATAACAACAGAGTTATCTTTGGGGTTGTAAATCTCGGTTTAGTTAATCTCGTTTCCACAAAATCTCGTTTTAGAATATTTCGTTTTAGAAAATCTCGTTTTAGAAAATCTTGTTTTTAGAAAATCCCTTTTTTTATATTCTGAAAAAAGCTGATGATTCTGGTTAGATATCAAAAGTCCTTAAAAACCAGATTTTTCAATTAAAAAAGAGATTTTCTTAAAAAGTGAGATTTTTCCATAAAAAACTAGATTTTCTAAAACGAAATTTTCTAAAAACGAGATTTTCTAAAAACGAGATTTAAAAAAACAGATTTACTAATCCGAGATTGTGGAATGCTCCATTATCTTTGATATAAAAGTCTGTTCTTAGAAACTTTTTTTAAATGTCGATTTCTTTGATTTAAAAGTTTATTCATATGTCGATTAACATTTGAGTCGTTAAGGGGGATGAAAGCACCCTGAATACATATACATATATGTATTATATAAAATATCATTTCGGAAATATTTTATTAATTACCTTTCTTTAATTCTCAAAAGTTTGATCCACATAATAAATAAAAAAATAAAATCTAGTATAAAGTAATAAATTGCTATATAAATAAAATATATAGTTTAATATAATCAATTAAATTAAAATAAATGTTATCAAAATATCCTAATTTTATTTTATTAGTTTTATTTTTTTTTTGGTTATAAAAACCAATTTATTTAAAAATTAAAACTAAGAAGAAAAGTATAATGTAGCACTTAAAAAACTTCTTTAACTTCTTAAAAAAAAACAAAGAGTTTAAAAAAACAAACAGAGAACAGATAATATTATTTCTTTATTTTTTATAAGAGTTTCTTTTTTCATGTTTGATGTTAGGTGTGTTAAATTCAATATAGAATTTTATTAAATTTTTTAAACCATTAAACATTTCTATGTTAGTAGATTCTTAAATTAAAATTTGAAATATATGCTTAATAGTTTCTTGCAGTTCTTCCATCTGTCTGTTTACAAAATTTATACTCCATTAGATTTTAAGACATAAATATACTTTATTACAAATAAAATTAAGTAATTTGTCGCTTCGAAATCGATATATCGAATTTTTCAATTTGACATTTAAGTTTACTGTTATTTTGAAGTAATTTGATGTTTCGAAATCGATATATCGCATTTTTAAATTTGACATTTGAATTTATTGTTATTTTGAAATAATTTGATGTTTCGAAATCGATGTATCGAATATTTCAATTTGACATTTGAATTTACTGTTATTTTGAAACTATATTTTGAAAAATTTATAACTATGTTATCTTCACCTAAAGTGAAATTTTTAAAGGAGAAAGATGGCTCGGATGAACATAAGTTATCTTAGAAAACATTTTCTATTCTAATGTATTGAAGAAGTGAAAAAATATTTAACCAAAGTTTTAGTTTTAGAACCAAGTCTCTAGTTTAGGATAAGTCTAGATGCAAAAACTAGTGTTCAAACTTTATGTTTTTTTATATTGTTTAGTTAAGTAGGATTGATTAATATTAAGAAAAGTATCACTTAATTTGACAGCTCACAATATTTAAAAATAATTTTGATATAACATTATAACCCTTCTTAAAAATATAGAAAATGTGCTCTTTTAAAAACCTTGATTTTACATACTGCTCTGTCTATTTTTCTCAAAAAACCTATAAAATGTTTCATTATTTTTTTGAGGTTTTCCTTTTTTTTTTTTGTTAACGAATAAATAAATTTACCACAATAAATCTTCAGATTCTATACATAAAAAAAAAAAAAACCAAAGATAAAAAATTATACAATGTATTATGTAATATAGATAGAAACCAACATACATTTATATAAAAAAGGAAAGATTAAGAATAGAAAAAAAAAAAACAAAATAAAATGCTAAATAAATGAAGCCCAAATATAAAATATGAAAACTTTTATCGATTTAATGACCTGAAACAAATTTTCATATTTTTCTTACATATAGAAATGTTTACATGTATATGTATGTTTTTGAATTATGAATATTAACAAAAAAAAAAAATCCTTTGTCTATGTGTTTAAAAGAAAAAAAAAAAGAAAATTTTTTTAAAAGAAAAGTATCAACAATTTTCTATTGAAAACCAAAAATTATATTTATGTTTTGTTTTTTTTTTTTTTATTTGAACTTGAAAGTATGATGTTTTAAGGGTAATAATATGTTTGTCAGTTTAATATTGTTTTTTGTTTTCCTTTTTTTTTTTTTTTTTGCTTTTTATATTTTGTTAGAAGAAAAATGATTTATATGTAAAAAAAGTTTGTTTGTTCTTCTGTCATCAGAAATATTAACGCATTATACACACAATTTTTATTTTTAGAAAAAATTTGACAAATGGCAAAGAAGATGATTACATGACATTGAAAGTGATTTGCTTAAATTGGAAATGGATTATAAATTTGGACCTCTTTTGGTGTATAATCTAAATTTAAAACTTAAACTATATGTATTTTACTTTTAGAAAAGTTTTTTGACGAAACATAAGAAGAGCAAAACACAGATGAGAGTTGGTAGTAACTCAGTGATATTTATATATAGTAGTTATTATTAACAAATGTCTAAGAATCATATGCAAAGTATATTGACCCAACACAATAAGCAATAATCACCTATGGAAATATTGCCAAAGTAGAACCGATCGGCCAAAATATTAAAAAGAAAAGGTGAAGATGGATAGGGCACACACTTAGAAAGCCGCAAGAAAGCATAGCAAGGGAAGCACTAGATTGGAATCCACAAGGAATCCGAAGACGAGGCCGTCCCAATAACACCTGAAGGTGAATGATATTAGAAGAATTGATCTCAACTGGAAAAACATGGGAGGTAGCAAAAATAACTGCTTCAAATAGAGTCAGATGGAGATACCTATTAGATATCCTATGTTCCCAAAATGAGCAATAAGGAAAAAAAAAATACAAATAAACAAGAGAAAAGCCTACTTCTTCTTACTAAATCCTCAATTCAATATATAACTAAAATAAAATATCCCTTTTTATCCTATCCTTACTTCAACAACTTCAAATAGTCTAACCATTATGATTAATACTCTAGATATATGAGAAGTTGATTTTTGGCCTACATACTATCAGTGGTCTTGAGTTTTTGGAAGCTTTTGAAGATTTCTAACTAACATAAAAAAAATCCCTCGGCTTGGATATTGTTTTATTATTTTTTTATTTGGAAATTTTTTTTGGATTTAAGTTTTAGCCTGTTCGTTTGTAACTAGGGGTAGGTAAGATTTTTATATCGTAAAATTTTTATTTTGTATCGTAAATAGTCCAACAAAGTTTTAAGTTTGTAAAGTTAATATATGACCGAGGTTTTAGGGATTAGATCATCGAGTTTTAATTCAAAAGGCTTTGGATTTTTCCTATAGTTACTATTAGTAGTTTTGGGGTCAAACTCTCACTGATGTCATTATCATTAGAGTTAATCCTAATTATTATAATAACTTTGAGTTCAAGCTCCGATTGTATTCTATAGCCTAAAAGTTACACTATAGTCATATAATCAAAAGCTTAGAAAAAACAGAAGAGTGCAGCTATATTTTAATAAGCAACTAATACCTATTGTTTCTAAAGCCTTTACATACGAGTATATGAATAATAAATTTAATTTAAAAATTTATTACAAATATTCAGAAAAAAAAACCCACAGCCTATCAGATAATTAGTTTTAAATTTTCATATATTTAAAAATAAATCTGATATCAGATTACAAAACAATTTTTTGATAAAATCTAAAAATTAAAAAAGCTTTTAGCAACAGTCAAAAATATAAGTAATTTTTAATATATAATTAATTTTCAATTAAATTAAATTTTTATTATTTTTATAATAATATAAATCGATCTTTTTTGATTAAAAACTCGTGGTAAAAATTTATTTATAAATTTATTTTTGGAATTGCTTTAAAATTAATAATACTTATTAATCAATATTGATTTATACCTAAAAATGATTAAATTTAATATTTTAATTCAGTATAAAATTTAATTTTAAGGGAAAACAAAACAGAGTACTTGGCATTTCTTCCGGAGCGTATAAAATACAAAAACTATTGATGAATGCTTGTTAATCTTAATACGTCCATATCTTAACAAGAACACTAAGCTCAACTGCTAGTTCAGAGATGATTTTACATATGTATTTACAAATATTTCCTGGAAATTCATTAATATAATCCAAAAGCAATTTTGTTAATATTGATATTGAACTGTATCAATCAACTTATCAAAACACAGTAAATGCGTACCAAACCTATTTACCTCATTAACTAAGTATAATCGGTTTACTGTATTAAATTTTGGTAATACCTTCCTAAACAATGTTGTTTATTTTTAGTTTAAAATTCACAGTATAAATAGTTCTGATAATATGCAAAGGTAGGGGTGAAAAATTTGTATGGCAACTGCCCTAAATTCAGGGCTTAATATTTAAAAATATCATAGAAGTTCTTGTCCCTTTGTAATTTTCAACTTTTCAGTACCTATTATTAGTTTTAAAAATATTCTAATTGATAACAACCCGAAGCCTTAGTTCGATTTGTTTAAATTGATGCGTTACAAACGAAGGAGCAATTTTATTATACCCGTGACCTTTTGTTAGCACTGGTACATAAAAAAGAAATCAAAAATTATAATAAACCTAAAAGTATGCAATTAAATTTTTGAAATTTTTTAACTGAATTTATCATATATTTTCATTTACAACTTTTAATAATTGGAGCCTTTCAATTAAATAAATATACAAAATAATAGATTAATTTTAAATTATAATTGATTAAGCAATTTATTATCTTTTGTTTACATTAATTTCCTATTCCTGTTTTTATATTCTAAAAAATTTTAAAAAATAAAAACAAACTTATGTTTGAGGTAAAAAAAAAAAAAATAAAAACAAAAATAAATAAAAATAAAATTCAGTGATAAAAATTGTGGTTATTTGGTAAAAAGTCAAAGTGGCATAACATTAGTAAAAATGAAGTTGAAAATGTATGAGAGAGAGAGAAAGAGAGATGAAAAATAAGGAAATTATTTTTGAACCACAATCTTATAAAATTTATTTATTCTTTACATTCTTTTGGAAATTAAATTTTGTTTTTTTCTTTATTATTTTTTTTTTTATATAATTTTGAATTTTAAAATATTTGTATATTCTTAACGAGATTCTTGTCATAGTTTTGTTTTTTTTTTATTGTTGTTGTTTATTATAAATTGTTTTATTAAAGAATTTATACAAATATATCGACATATTTATTTTTTAAGACTTCAAATGCGTATACAAAAATTCTTTAGTAGGGTGGACGTCCGATAAATGACTTTCTGCAAACAATGATGAGTTGTAAAATGTTACGTAAACAAATTGTATCACAATTTGCGGTTAAGTTTTTAGAGACTGTTATATACAGTATATTTAATCACTAACTTTGGTAAGGGTTACGCACTTTAGTTCGAAGGTCCAATATTATAGAGCTATAAAGCTAAAGCGATACTATCAAGCGATACTAAAGTAAACTTTTGAAATCTCAATTAATACATAAGTAGGACTTCTACGACTTCTATGGATGTTAACTGACTTTGTGACAAATTTCGTTTGACAGTTGCAATTTAGATTTACAATAGATTGACATTGTTAGTGACATTTAAATTCAAGGTTGACATTCGTAAAAAGTTATGGATTTTTTAGTATTAGGAAATATTCGGGTTGATATGTAATGTGGAATATTTATAAAAAATCTTATACCTAAATTATATAAGAGTCTATAGGTCAGACCCTACTAGGTCTATGAGAATGTAATAATGTTACTTGTTAATGCAAACTTATGGGTTTTGTAAGCTATATCTTACATAACTATGACCCGATTAAAAGATTTTATTAAATAAATTGAAGATACCAAAAGTAATATATAGAAGGCTTATCGAAAATGCTAGATATAATTTATAAGGTACCGTTTACGGAATCATTTCCTTTGTTGTATATATAGTCTTTTCACATAAGCTTGGTCGTTTTTCACATAAAATTTGTCTATTTTCAAATTAATTTAACATTTTTCATACACAAATTTTCAAATTAATATGTCTTTCTTGGTGATCAACCTTGTTTCTTAGGATTCAGTTGTCGGATCAAAATATATGCGAAAGAAGGTAGTAACCGATTTTAAAAATTTGAATCTTAAGGTCGCCCCAAAAAATGTCCTCTAAAAATTAAAGTGCAATTTTCTTTCTTCTCCGCATTCTACTTGGATTTCCCACCTCTGAATCCCAAAATTCAATGGGCGTTTCCAAAATAATTCCAAATTAGCTTAAAAATAAAAAGATCAAATTAATTTGAAAATAGACAAATTTCAAATTTCAAAAAGGACCACCTTCATTTGAAAAGACTATACAATTTTGCAAATATTTAACATTGTTATTTGATTAAATAACTAAAACCTCTATAGAGGTTTACATTTAATTTAAATAAAATCTTTACCAAACAAAATGAATGTTTACAATTTTTAAATTGTTTTTGTATTTTAGAATACAGATCATTTTAAAGATGGCTTTTGTTTCCTTTTATTTTGAAAAACCAAAATAACCCATCTTTTATTTTATTTCCTTACATTTATATATAATATTTTTATTATTTATTTAATTTTAAAATGATTTACTGAGAAAAAAAGCCAAAAAAAAAATAATTTTTCAAAATTAAAAAGTCCAAAAACTGAAAATTTATATGTATGTGTGTGTATAGCTCAAAAAAAAAGTTTTTGGATGTAAACCATAAATAAATAATATATATATATATATACACATATATATTTAAAAAGGAAGTAAAAAAATTAAAGTGTAAAACAAAAAACCACAATTTTGCCACCTCTGTCTATATATTTTATGAATCTATAACTATAAATTGAAATTCATATATAAATATATATATACATATATTTGTATGTATAGAATAATTTTTTTTTGCTGTTACGAAAATTCTCAATATTTTCGAATAAAACCAATTCACATTATTTATAAGATCAGTCAGCAATATTTTTTAATAAATTAAAAAAATAGAAAATAGATAAATATATAGAAAAAACGTGTATTAATTTTAGGTTATAAATAATATTATTAATTTCATAAAACGTTTATAATTAAAAAAATATTCAAGATATTATTAAAACATGGTTATGGTTATTTTCAAGTAATTTGTTTTATTTAATTGATAATCAAAGGTTTATATACATTTAGAGCAATAATTTGTACTTGTTTGCAGTTGGCATATACTATGATAGAATTAAGCCTCGTTTAGATGCTTGTTAAGAGTCCTTTTTTCAGTTTTATAATCTCATTTAAAGATATTTTTTATATTTAAGTTATTTTAATATATTATGACTTACATTTGATACATTTGATTTAATAAAAGTTAAGGACATTTTTGTAAAATGACTATGCAGTCAATAAAGAAAATTATTCGAATTTTTAATCGATTTAGTTAAATTTAAATTGAAAAGCTTAGTTATAATAAAATTCTAAATAATACAGAAAATTTAGAAGTCTGTCTTGAAAATGAAAGAATATTTATATTAATATTCCTTTCTGAAGCATTGTTGGTGTATTGTGTAAAATATGGTTTATTTTTTTTCTTTACAAAATCTCCTTGGTAACCAAATATAATTTATTTTAAATATACCATGAATAACATAAACAAAATAAATAATATTATTTATAAAATAATAGAAAGTATATTTAAAGTGGGACGTACAAAATTTCGTATGGCCTTGATATTAAGATTGGACATGCTATCCCATATAATATATAACATCAAAAAATAAAAATATTCCTTTCGAATATTAATTGTTTAAGATGACGTCATTTAATTTTTTTTCTTAGGCTTCTCAACAATATCTTTTTATTAAAACCATTTAAATTTAATATTTAATAATATTTTACGACAATTATTTTGGAATATGTTTTGTTGTTAGACAAATAAGTGTAGGTAGTATATATAAAGAATTAATTAAAATTAAAAAAAAAAATTGAAAGGTTTTTGTCCAAAATTTTTATTTGCTAGAATTTTATTTAATAAAAAATTATAAATTTTAATTTTATGTTAATAAAACCTATATAAGTTAATTATATTCTAAGAAACATTTTTGAACTTGATCAAGGTAGAACTTATCTCTTGGGTTCTTTTATGCAAACATTTGTTTATTATTGTTTATTTTATATCTAGGGTTAAATGATTTACACTTAAATTTGATAGTAACAATGGAAGACTTAGCTTATGACTTGTGAACCAATCTGGTGCAGATTGGAATCCTATTCATGTCTCGGTACACCACGGACTTTGGAAGTCTTTTTTTAAATTGTTATAAGCCTGTTTTCTGACGTTACCGTATTATAATTGCCATTCTATTTTTTTTTTAAGAGAGAGAGAGGGAGAGAGAGAGGGGGGCAATGAAGTTTTTTTTTTTTAAAATTGGTAATCATTATTTTTAACACTCTTCTTAAATGGCGATATGTCATCGGAGTAGTCCTGAAGTAATCTGAGTTTAAATCATTTTTTGGTTTTTGAAATATTTTTTGGCTCATAAGTTACCGAAGGTCTTTTGACTTCCGGACTCTTATCATATCTCCTTCTCCAAGTTAAAGGTAGATCAATAGTTAATTTACACCCAAACACCAGTATATCAGCTGAGCATGGGAAGAGGAAAGATGGAAGAAAGGCATCATCGTGAAAATACCGAAGAAAGACAACATGGAAGAATGTAGCAACTCGACAGGAATAACAGTGCTTAACTCCATATATAAAATACTGGAAACAACCATACGAGGCAGATTTCAGAGCAAGATTGAAGGAAGTTTACGGAATGAATAAGCAGGCTTTCACCCTAACAGAAATTGCGTAGATCAAGCCAACACTCTACGAATATTAATTGAATAATCGGTGGAATGGCACACATCTCTATACCTCCTGCTCATAGACTTCAGGAAGATCTTTGATACCAGTGACAAAGAGTCACAAATGAACAAGAAAAAGAGGTTGTCCCAAAAACACCTGCAAACAATTAGTATTCCTGGAACTAGGAAAATTCAATCTCACTTGGAACGATGTAAAGACAACAGCAATAAACCGAGTGAGATGCCAAGTGGAAGCCCTATGCTCTCAAGGGGATAAAAAAATAATAGTTAATTTATAACTGTAAAACATTCTTTAATTTTTAATATAATCCATAATATTTTAAAAACATTTTTCTGTATTACATTAATAACATAGTTATAATATAAAATTATTTTCTAAATTGGTTGGTTTATTAAAAATGGAATTAAGTTTTTTCTACAATTTAAAAAAAAAAATTAGACAAAGAGAAAAATAATTTTATATTTTATTTCATTTTAGAAAAAAAAAAAACCAAAATGCTTTTAAGTTAATTGAAAATGGAATACAAAAGTGTTCCGAAGAATTTTAAGTAAAGTTCAGAAATATTTTTATTCTTTAGAGAAGGTCAAAGAGAATATAAAAGGTGTGATATAATTATATTACCACTTTCTCACTTTTAAAGCATCATAGTCATCTTAATTATCATCTATATAGACTATAGATGATATTTTTATATTAAAAGTTTTTAAAAAGTGAGAAAATTAAAACAAAAAAAAAAACGAAACATTTCTTTAATTAATTTTTTATATTTTTATTTTTGTAAAGTTTTCAATTTAGTTAAAGTTATCTTTTAAAGAAACTATTTTTATTGAAATTTATATATATATAGTAAAGTCCAATCCTTATAGTAAAGTCCAATTATTAAAACTGCTAAAAAAAAAACAACAAGACAATTTTTTTAATATAAATTAGTTTTTTAAATGAGGTTTGATTTTCTTTAGATTTAAAACGCAAATGAAAAAGATTCATAATTCTTTTTAGACTCTTTTACAGGAGATTCTATTATTCTTGTTTTTAAAATAGCGTAATTAAAATTATTTTAAAACGAGGAAGAGTGTGGTAGAGTAGACTGTGTCAACTCTGGGATACCCGTATGACGGTTATATAAACATTATATCATTTAAAAACATTAATTACTTTTGGCAAAATTTCAAACATAAAGCTTTATTAGGTGTAGTGTAATGCTCATATAAAAGAAGGAGTTGTATGGCAGCTACTCGAACCCTCTGCAGTAGACCAACCAAACTTTGAAGTAAATTTGGCCATTACACTAAACTATTTTTGGCAAAATTTCAGACACCCAGCTTCATTAGGTATAGAGTAATGCTCATATAAAATAAGAAGTTGTATGACAGCTACTCGAACCCACTCCAGTAAATCAACCAAATTTTGCAGAAACTTTGGCCATAAATCTAAACTACTTTTGACAAAATTTCAGACACGGAGCTGTAATAGGTACAGAGAAATACTCATATAAAAAAAGAATTTGTATGGCAGCTAGCCGAACCAATGGCCCAAAATAGCTGAATTTAAATAGCGATGACGGCTATTGCAAAAAAATGAATTTGCGAAAATTTCAAGATCCTAGCTCCTTTAGTTTTTGAGTTATCGTGCGGACGGATGGACGGACAGACGGACAGACAGACGGACAGACGGACAGACGGACATACATAGCTAAATCGATTTCTTTTTCGATTCTGATCCGATCCATACACTTACTTGAGTCTATATCTACCTCCCCTCCTTCTCTGCGTCACAAACGTAATGGCAAATTTATTATACCCTTTGACTATATAGTCATACGGGTATAATTATTAAGCGTTTATATTGTTTTTATAAATGTTTCAGAGTTTAAAATAATTAATAAAGGTCAAGTAATTGTTTTCAAATGTTATATCAATTATGATTTTGATTGTCTTAAATGTCATTTTATTAATTAAAACATTGGTTCACGGTTTCACGAATTGAATATTTCAGATAGTGAACCATTTGAATATTTTATAAGAATCTGCAAACATTTTAAAAAAATTGTCGGATTTAAATATTTAATCTGGTTTCACTAAAGAATCCTACCGATAGGACAATGACAAATATGTGCTACACTACACCTTATATAGGATTAGGGATATATTAACTTTGATTCGGTGTTTGTAACCGCCACAAACAAGCTAGCTAGTTACAGATGAGTATATATATTGTTGATTAGTGTCACCTCCTGAGTCAATTTTGCTATGTACATTCGTTCATCCGAAAATACGATAATTCAAAAAAATAATGAAGCTATCTTGATTAATTTTATATTGAATATTAACTAATGAAGAAAGTAAAATGGATATTGCAAATGGGTGGAATTAGACCATGAAATCGGATTCTGGAAGCGTTCGTTTGGAAAATGGGGAAAAGAGCATATCTCCAAAACCAATAAAGATAGAACCATTGAATTTAGTACACTTTTTTTTGCATGTTTCCCTTGCGTCCCTATACAAACAATGAATTGTAGTGCTATTTCCGGTACTTCTCACACATCTCCCAAGACATTTTAAGCAAATCTTCGAAATTGATAAGGACTGGAACTTGAAATTCAATAAAATAGTGTTTTGTCCTGTTTCTTTTATGTCTGAAATTTAAGAGGATTCAAAGTAGTGTTTCGAATAGTTGTTACGCCTTCCTAAATCTAATTAATGTATCTTCGATTAATAAAGTTTGAAAATGGAAATATGGTATCAAGGTGGTTCTATTCTGATTGCTTTATAATCCTGAAAACTGAGATTGATGAGTTGAAGTGGGGGTTTGTGTGACGATCAATTAAATTTTTCAGGTGTATGCTACTTTAAAGTCTGTTGCATCGACTTACTTTTGTTTCAATACTTGTTATAAAAAAATTAAAATAATCAAGTGTATTAATACGGATAAGGAAATTCAGTCAAATGCAGTACAAGATACAGGCAGACATTGAAATAAGACAGACATGATAGAAAAATACATGAGTATAAAACGCTTTTTAAAAAATTTCATTTTGAACACAAGAAAATGTCCATTTATTATATTGTGAGTCTTTAAAAAAAATTTACAATTGTACTTAGACTTGCAAGGAATCTCAGATATTTAACTATAGTTTTTCTAAGATTAGTGTTTCAAAACTTGTAGTTTGTCAATAGCTTTTCTAAAAGTTCAGTCAGACATCATGAAATATTTTTTTATAAAAATTTTATTTTTTTTTTTAAATTTTATTTAATTTTAACCTTTGATTTTTTAAATTTAATTCTTAATTTATACAAACTATAGAAATTTCTTTTATTTCTACGAATTCCCCAGCTACTTTTATAAATTTAATAAAAATATTTTATTAATATTTGTTTGTAAATTTGTATTTTTTCTAAGAAACAAATTCTGTACTAAAAGATGAAAAATAATGATATTCTAATTTATTCAAAAAAAAAAATAAAAAAATAAAAAAATTATAATGAAACTCATTAAAACAAAAAAAAAGAACAAAAGCCGTTTTATTTAAGATGTCTAGAACAGAACTTAAATACAAACAAATAAAACTAAAGTACGTCTTTCTTAAAAAATACACATGTATAAAAATATTTCCAATTAAGGAATGTTTCCATTTCTTTTAAAATATAAAACAAGTGAAAACCAAGGGTTTTTTCAAAAAAATGCATTGTATAGTGTTTCATACTGAGTTTAATTTTTTGGATATTATATACCGGGAATATTATTTTGGGAATATTATATACCGGTAACACTACGGCTTTGATTTTTGTATATTACTAAAAAAAATTTCAACTATTGACACCTAACAGCTCTTAACAAGGGGGCGTGACATAAAAATTTTTTTGTACTAATTCGTACCAATTTCTAAGGATCTAACAGCTCCCAAAAATTTTTACCTTGAGCCGTTTAAGGGTTTCTAGCTTGAGCCGTTCAAAAGATATGAGAAGCCAAAAAATATATACGGTATGGCAACTCTATTAATTTGAGTTACAAAATAAAACTTATAAAAGCAGCTGTCTCTTAACGTTTTCAGATTAAAAATAAACCTAAACAACTGTTTAGGTTTATATAACAATTTAAAAGAAGGGCTTTTCCCGCCTTTGGGGACTGCAGCTCCAACCGTGGTGACCGACGCTACAAAAAAAACTTCTTCCATGAAATTATTTGTTTTGCAATACCTGCACGTAGTTAACATTTCTTTTCTCTACTTGAAACGATATAAAAGTTTTTGTAAACATACGGACGGGCGGCCAGAACAGATTGAAACTATATAGTTACATTTTTACAAAATCTTTTGAAAATTTGCTAAAAATCTTAAGATTAAAAAAAAATATATAGTATATATATATAATCATTAGAATCCATTTTGTCTCTCATTCCATTTCCGCTCATTACATCTGTTTATATCAAATTTGGGGGAACATAAAACATACCTACACATACTAGTTAAGACAAAATGTTTGATTACAAAAAACAATTTGTCTTCTAACTAATTTAACATAAACTTGCATAGTTCTGAAAATGAAATCAGAAAATGAATGAAAGATACGAATGAAATGAAAAATTGTCATCTAAGTTTTTAAAACTCATTACACTCAGTTTTTTTTTTTTTTGGATTTTTTATTTTGTTTCACAAGATACAGATGTTATAATTCAGATCCTTTATGTATGTATGTATGTATATGAATCTTTGAATCCTTCAAAATGTTTATGTAAGTTGTGTACCGTTTTTTAAATGCTAGGAAAAAAAAAAAGGATTTTTTTTTATTTTTCTTTATAATCTCTTAAAGTTCTCATCGAGTTAAAATTACTTTATTCCTTAATCTTTAAATAGAATGCCATTTTGTTTTTTTTTTTTAACTGTACTGTCTTTGAAATTTAAATTTTTTATTTTGTTTCTCCAGACATACTCTTAACATTCTTTGTTTTCTTTTTTTGGGATCATTTTTTCAAAGGCTTGGTTCAGTTCACTCTTTAGTGTATGTTATATATATAGTAAATTCCAGATGTTTGGAAAGTATTGTAATCGGAGAATAATTTCTTTGATTGTAGAAGGATTCGCGGAAATACGGTATATCCATTGCCAGTCTTAAGTTACCTAAGACTTAGTGAAGAGATGGGGACTAAAATCTTAAGATAGTTTTGCGTTGGAATTATTTAAGATTATGCTTCAATTTCCACGTTTGGTAACAGGAATATAATTTTTAATTTTATATTTTATATTAATTAAATTATACCAAATTCCTTTTTTACGCGAATTTGAAATAACGCGTTTTTGAAAAAATGGCTCAATTATTTTTATGCGATGAAATCTTGATTCAATTTGATTTTAAACGATTTAAAATTCCAAAAAAAATATATTAGGTACGGGTATTAAAAATAAAATAATTTTGGAGATTCGGTGGGTTAATGGGTAAGCATTTGGCGTACTACCCGAAGGTATGCGTGTTCAATTATTTTCTTTTCAAATCTCCATGGTGACCAAATATAATTTAAATATGCCAAGATAACATTTAAATAAAATAATTGATATTGTAATTATAAATAAATAGAAAATATTTAATTTAAGAAGTCCAAATGGCAAATAGACTAATGATTATAAAAAATATAAGATACTAATTACAAATAAATAAATAAAATGATTTTTTTACATTATTTTTTACGGACAATTTCTCGAAACATAACTTTCGCGTAAATAGTGGATTAAGTGTATGTTTATCTGATTGATTCATTGTCCCGGATTTTCTGTCAGTTTTTTGCATGTGTATGAATATTTGTATGTAAATATTATTATAATATTATATTAAAATTAGTTTATACTTTCACTATTCGCTTTAAATTAGTATTGTTGTTCCTTCATAGGTATTTTGTACCTAGCATATCATCCTCATCAATTTAATTTTTAATTAGAATTTCTCTTTTCAAATAAATGAAAACTGAGTACCCAAAATTGCTACATACATAAGTATACATTGCTTTTTAATAATGATCACATCGTTGTTCAACACAAGATCAAATTTCGGCTGTTAAAACAAATCCGTATTCCATCTCCTCCCAATTTGAAGCATTTTAAGAACATTTAACTAACTTCACTCTTGACTTCACTCAGTTATTAATTTCACTCCAAGTTATACCCAAATGTCAGAGGGACATAATTTTGTTCCTTAATTTTCTTAGTTTCTACAAATTACTTGAAGAAAAAAAGTGATGAACAGATTAAAAAACAAAAAAAGAATTATAAAAAAACAAAAACACCATCCCAAAAAACCAAAAACAAAAAAATTAAAGAATAAAAAGTATAACGATAAAAAAATAAAAGAAGAAAAACTCATCCTGGTTTCTTATAACGACAATTTTTTTTATTTTCCTTTTTTTTTTTTTTTTTTATTTCTCTTTATTAAAGTAATCATTAAGCTTAAATAGTTACTTTTAAGCAAAAAAGAACATAAAAAAAACTGCATTGAGTTTAGAAACTTTCTCTTTCTACAGTTTAAAAAAAATCAACCTTTCTTTATTTTTATACCCGTGCATACATATATGAACATCGGGTATATTAAAATTACTCCTCCGTTTGTAACGCATCGAAATATAAGAGCTAGATATAGTGTCAAGGGTACGTATCGAATCAGCATCGAAAAGTGAATCGATCTAGCTATGTGTGTCCGTCCGTCCGTCCGTCCGTCAGCACGATAACTCAAAAACTATAAGAGCTAGAGTTCTGAAACTTTCACAAAGTAATTTTTAGACAAAGTAATTTGTAGGTTCCCTATTGTTTTTGGTTAAAATCGGAGAAAGGCTTCGGGTAGCTGCCGTACAAATGTTTCGATATTTTATGAGTATTTTAAAAATTAATAACGAAATAGAAACCAAATATAAAAACAAACAAATTGTTGTATAGTTATTAATCGATTCATGGTGTAGTGGTTAGGACATGTTACTTGTAGCAAAAATGTTTCGGTTCGAATGCAGGCTAAGGAAAATTTTTTTTTTTGTTTTAAATTCATTTTTTTTTATCTATTTTTTTTTTAATAAAATATATGTATTTATTTTATGTTTGAAAAAATTTTATTTTATAGAAAATTAGACAGAAGATTCATTTATATTAAAAATTATTAATTTTTTTTAATATTTCTATAAAAAAATTTAAAACTGTTATTTAAAACAAACAATTGATACCATAGTAACTAGAATTATTTAAAAAAAAAAAAATGAGATAAATAAAAACTCGTTTTGTAAACAAATTATTAATTGTTCTATGGTATAAAGTGTAGGACATGAGACTGGTAATCAAAACGTTTCGGTTCGATTCCTGGCTGGGGCAAAATTTTTTTTTTTTTAAATTCATCTTAAAATTCTCATTTATAAATTATTTATTTTTTTTAAAACATTTTTAAAAAAATTCAAAACAGTTATTCAAAACAAACAATTGATACCATCGCAACTATAATAATTTAAAAAAAAATTTAGATGTATATAAGGTCGATGGCTTAGTGGTTAAGACGTCGACATTTTAATTGGAAAGTGTGGGTTCGAATCTCGTTGAGAGCATATTTTGTTTTTAAATTCGTCTTTTTTTTTTAATTCATTGTTTTTTTATTAATTTTTTTTCAATTAAATATAAAAAAACAAATATTTTGAATTTTCTGTCAAACAGTTCAATTGCAATATAAGAATTTCTTATATATTTAATACACGCACTGGTATCTAAAAGTTGACAAGGGCAATTATAATCTTCCTCGTTTTTACTACCCTTCTATAATCCACTGTACACATCTGCATACACATAATCAAATACATATAAACAAAGACCCAAAAACTCACTCTACCAAAACTATGTATACAATACTTTAGAAGTAGCTAATATAATATTGTATAAAATGACACAAGAAAGGGATGATATTAGGATGATGAAAATCCTGTAAGGGACGGGCGGGAACAATCTGCTACAAATATCAATTATTCAGATAAAGGATAAAATGTAAAAATATATCCTGGAACTGAATTGAATGGTAATAAATTTTATATTATTTTAGTTTTTTTTTTATTTTCATTCTTTGGAACTTAAGTTACATTTGTTGCAAATGATGGATTGATTGACTTCTTTCCTGATTGAACTCATATATTGAATAGATTACAATAACGTAGAAATAATAATTATATTTAAAAAAATAAAAATAAAATTAAATATAAGAAAAAAAAAAAGGAAAAACTTTGAAAGAAATTTTCAAACAATTGAAAAAAAAACAACGAACACAACAGCAGTACTGTACCCAAAGAACAAAATGATGAACTGCAGGTTCTTACGTGTTTTTTTTTACAGACTAGCAGCTTTCTGTATATTATGAAGTAAAGTATATGTTGTCATCGCTATTCTTCATTTTTTATACCCGTATGACTATATAGCCAAAGGGTATAATAAATTTGCCATTACGTTTGTAACGCAGAGAAGGAGGGGGGGTAGATATAGACTCAAGTGTATGGATCGGATCAGAATCGAAAAATAAATCGATTTAGCGATGTATGTCCGTCTGTCCGTCCGCACGATAACTCAAAAACTAAAGGAGCTAGGATCTTGAAATTTTCGCAAATTCGTTTTTTTTCAATAGCCGTCATTGCTATTTAAATCCAGCCATTTTGGTCCATGGGTTCGGGTAGCTGCCATACAACTCCTTCTTTTATATGAGTATTCCACTAAACTTAATAAAGTTGTATGTTTGAAATTTTGACAAAAGTAATTAAGCGGATGATATAATGTATATGATACGGTCATACGGGTATCCCAGAGTTGACACAGTCTACTCTACTACACTCTTCCTCGTTTGTTATTACTGTGTTGCTGTGCTTTTAAGTGACTCTATCATGAAACAGTTGTGTAATATTGGTGGTGGTTTACAGGGATTCCTTGTACCTAAAACCAATTCCTTTCCGAAAAGAAAAAAACTAAGAAAAAAAAAAAAAAAATTACACAAGACAAGAAAATTCTGAAAAATGGTATGCTCAGATTTTTTTTTTTTTTTTCTGAAGTGACTTTAAATTAGATTATTTCATGATTGTTCAATTGACAATATATTGATTGAAAGTGAATTTTCCCTTTTTTTCTTTCCTCTTCATCTTCTTCTTCTTCTACCACTTTTTCTTACAACTTCTCTTTTATACTTACACTCATACACATTTTAAGTGGGTATAAACATATTAAAGATAGATAAATGATACACTCTTGAGTATTTATATATATATACAGTATCATTTATATAATATAGTTACTTTTACTCCATCTGTGTAAGAATATGAGGTGTTATATGAAAAAAAATATGGAATGGAAAATAAGAAGAAAAAATAATAAGAAAAAAAAAAAAAAACAGAAACAAAAGAACCCTTGAGTATTTAAATAAAAACTTTATTTTAGATGGAAATAAGTATGTGAAACGTGTTACCAAGTTAAATGTAGATATGAAAATTTTTTATTTTTTTTGTTGTTTTTTTTTTATATGAAAGATTAAAGTGAAGGAAAATATGTAAAAGAAAATTAAGGAAATTTTCCTTTAAAGGTTTTTTCCTCGAATTCTTTCGTCTTTAAATTAAATTTTGTTTTTTTTTTTTTTTTTTATTTTCGTATGATGAAAATGTGAAAAATTATATTTTGGGAAATAAAAATAAGAAAATGGAAAAAAATAAATATTAGAAAATATATATAGTATATATATATATATATACATTTTATATATAGATAATAAAATTATAAATGAAGAATCAATATAATATAAAATATAAATGAATTTGTTAGATTATATTCATCAATTTTGGAAAATTTTTTTAAATATGTATATATATATATATATATAAATATTATTTAAATATAAGACTGAAACGGATATGAATATTATTGTAATCTAACAGATTTAAAATTTAATTTAAATTTTTGATTAACACATACTTATGCCAACTGTTTTATAACGGATTTTTTTTAAACCGTTGAAATTTTTGACATTGTTTAACTGTTATTAATTTTCTTATTATTACTACTTTAAAGCTATTGGAATTAAATAATGAAAGCACCTAAAGATAATTTTCCAACGCCATTTGATAAGTTTGACGTATTTGCTTAAACAACTATTTTTAAATAAGAATAGCCAAAAAATAGAGTAATATCCAATTCACATTGCTCAAAAAAAACTATTTATTTAACTAGTTTCAAAATCAACCGTTCAAACTATCGTTATGCATGAATCTAATATGTATTATTTGACGTTTTATTTTGTGTGTTATTTCATCTGAAAAGTGGAATTCTGAACAAACTTGCTAATCTTAAATTATTTACTGTTTCCCCGACGTAGCTAAAAAATCTCTTTAAATACTCAGGTAACATGTTGTCCTTCAATTTAAAAACGATAATTAATACATTAAAATACAGTCTCTACTGTACAGACATCCATTTCAATTCTGTCAGCATATATTGCAAATTTATTCTCCTACTATAACACGCAATGCTTTACAGTGTAGAATTTGTAGATTGTCTTTCTTGCTTTCGTTGCACAAGAACAAGATGCACAGTAATCTAAGTGTGGTAAAGTCATTGTGTTGTATACAGTTATTGCACATTTATGTGTTAATTTATTTTTAATTCAACCGAAATAACCAATCTTTTGCGCACTTTTGTTGCTAATGTTCTCCGCATGATTATCAAATGACAGATTTCAATCAAATCACGTAGGGATGAAAAAAAAATTAACAAACAATAATCGAAAATATCAAAAAATTTTAATCAAAAACCTAATTATAGTTAGAAAATTCATTAGGACTTTCGTGACCCTGGTTCATTTTGACAGCAATTTTAAATATGAAAAACCTATATTTATGTCACGCATGAACCTGGTTTCTTCGAAGAAGCTGATTTTAGTTCAGAATGTGAACATAATGTAATTAAACGGTATTCGGATCTATGTATCAACATATTTTATATTAATAAATGGAATTAAAAAGATATGCCTAATTGCTACTGATTTCAACAAATAATTTCATTTGTTTTAACTGCTGGTTAAAGTTTTTTCTTAAATTTTAAATTAAACTTGAAAATATTTGATTGAAAATTTAATCATTTTAAACTTTTTAATAAAATATAACAATATTTATAAACAAAAATATGATACGCCATCTATTATCTAATAACGACAATATGAGACGTTTAATGAAATAAATATTGTTTTCAAACTAAATTTTTAAAGTAATACAATATACCGGATATTGTTTTTGACATAAATGACAACATAACTGTTATTTATAAAAAAAAATTAAAAAAAGAAAATTAAAAACTAAATGGACTTTAATTAGTATAAAATGACAAAATATAATTATTTAAAGTGAAACTAAGGATATATATGTGTATGTACCTAATTTCTATTAAAAAAAAAAATTGTTATATAATTGATATAATTAACATTCATATATGTTTCTGTATATGCGGATATGAGTATACACTAATCTATATATATAAAAGCGAAAGTTTGTTTATTTGTTTGTTTGTTTGTTTGCATGTAACGAGTTGGCTCCTAAACTGCCCAGCCGATTTTCATGAAAATTTGTATATAGAGGTTTTTGGGTACGGAAAGAAATCGTGGCCCAAAAATTTTGCTCTGACGGACCGCCAAGTTGGGGCTGTGGTGCAAGTATTTAAACTTCTTTGTTCTAAAATGAAAACGGTTTGACCGATTGACTTCAAATTTTGTATACGTCATGCTCTTTGAGAATTGAGTTGACACTATTAACAGTTTTGGAATTTGTTAACCCATGTCGGGCCGACGGGTGGTCAAAAAAAATTTTGGGTTCAAATTTTGTCCGATTTTCCGAAATTCTGCTTTGGCTTAAGAGAAAGCCCTAAAAAAATTTTTGTTGAGTTCCATTAACCCATTGCGGCCCAACAGCTTTTTATAGGTTTTTTCAATACTTTACTCTAAATTCGAAACGGTTTGACCGATTGACTTCAAATTTTGTATACGTGATGCTCCTTGAGAATTGAGTTGACACAATTAACAGTTTTGGAATTTGTTAACCCATGTCGAGCCGACGGGTGGTCAAAAAAATTTTGGGTCCAAATTTTGTCCGATCTTATGAAATTCTGCTTTAACTAAAAAGAAAGCCCCAAAAAAAATTTTGTTGAGTTCCATTAACTCATTGCGGCCCAACAGCTTTTTATAGGTTTTTTCAATACTTAACTCTAAATTAGAAACGGTTTAACCGATTTTCTTCAAATTTTGTATACGTGCTCCCCTGTGAGAACTGAGTTGACACTATTAACAGTTTTGGAATTTGTTAACCCATGTCGAGCCGATGGGTGGTGAAAAAAAATTTTGGGTCCAAATATTGTCCGATTTTACGAAATTCTGCTTTGGCTTAAAAGAAAGCCCTAAAAAAGTTTTGTTGAGTTGCATTAACCCATTGCGGCCCAACAGCTTTTTATAGGTTTTTTCAATACTTTACTCTAAATTAGAAACGATTTGACCGATTTTTTTATGTGTGAAGCAACTTGAAAATGGAGTTGAGTCTGTTAATAGTCGGTCCTACGTTTGGTCAAAAAAAATTTTTTGGAAGTAAATTACGTCAAATTTTGGAAAGTAGTTTGTACTGCTTTGAATTACAGAAAGTTTCAAAAATTACTAGAATAATCCTAGAAAATCGTTTTAAAACATTGCTTTATTTTTGCATACATTGCATACATTTTAAAATTTACATGTCATAACCGTGTGTAATTTTTGTGTTAACTTTTTGCAGTAACATCAACTTCAATTAAACCTCCATTGGGAGGCGCAGCAACGCGCACCGGGTATTAGCTAGTCTATTATAAAAATGTTTACGTACACATGTTTTGACATTTTTTACGTGTATACAAATGCACTGTATAACTAAGTAATATTCTTGTGATCCTGGAGTGGATCAACCCAGTTCATTTCCCAGTTTGTCAACTCGTTTGGCAAAATAAAGAAGAATAATTTTTTTATTTTATGATTTTTTTTTTTTACACGCTAAATAAACGCTAGGAATGGATTCCTGTGTACATGAAATTTAGGTTTAGTTTGAAAGGGAAGGAAAATGGGATATTAGAGGGGAATTAGAAGGTAGGTTGGAAATAAATCTGAAAAGATTCGTTTTGAATTTTTGCAAGTTGTAGTATGGGACGTTATTAAAAGAGAGGAACACATTAGATAGAAGCATATTCCACATCTTAGCAGTCCTCAAGACAAATGAGTTTCCATAACTAGTTTTAAACCATCTTAAAATTTCCACAGTGTAGAAATGAGCACTTGCTGCTCCTCCGGTGTTACGTTGGAATTTTTTAAGAGGAGGCTGACTTTAGTTCAATAGAGCAAGTGTCATTACCTACAAGATATCTATAAAACAGAGAAATCACTCCAATATTTCTACGAAAGTTAAGAGGAGTACTCAAAGAAGTTTGGGATGCGCCAGCCCAAATGTGGGAGTTATACTCCATCTTAGGTCGAATATAGGCTTTATATTTATTTCGAATATAGACTTTGCCACAAGAGAAAACGATTTGTTCGATTGGCTTTAAGTTTTGTATATGTGTGTGTTGACCCAATTGACTTAAATAACGGAAGGATAGGAAACAGTAACCTCGTTTTAATCCGAAGATCAGTTGAATTGTTTTATAAATGAATTATGTCTAATTTTAGATAATATTTTAATATTTTGCGTTTTAATATTCTCTCAACCCGTTCCGTCACAAGATCATCCAAAATCATGTTTTTATAATTTACTGTTATTTTCTTAGACAATTTTTTTTATAAGCAAATAGAACCATGAATATTTAAAGTACACATAGATCTCTGTAAAGTATTGCCTTGTATTTTTGTAAATAAATATTATGTATTTATATATGTATGTATATATATGTATTAATAATTTGTCTTTGATATAAGTTTTTTAGAACTTTTAGTATTAAAAACTTTTAATTAAAGCAAAATAATAATAGCTTTTAATTTAAAATATCCTTTGATATATATTTATTCTAATAACTTTATGATATGAGTGTATGTAATATATCTGTGGGTGTGTGTGCTTATTTTAAACATATATTTAAAATTTTTTAATTTTTTTTTATGTATGGTACGATTTTATAATTTTCCTTTTTACAATTTCTATCCCATTAAATAAAAAGCAAGAAAGACATTTAATTTTCAGTTTTTTTAATATTGCATAATATACGCACATATATATTTAATGTATGTTTAATTAATCAGACAATTTTAATATTTTGAAAAATTTTATGAAGATCTGTTTGAAAAGAAGTTTTTATGTCATTTTTTCTTTATTTGAAGACATGCTATTTTTTTTTTTCCTTAAAATTAAATCTTTCTGAATTCTTATTAATTATTAAATAGATTCTAGAGATTTAAAAAATACATAAAGAAATTTAAAATACATAAGGACTGAAAAATTTGATTTAAAAAAAATATTTAAGAGAAAGTTAATCTTAATTAAAAAAATTAAATTTTAAACTAACTGAGAAGACTGAAGAACTGTCATCACAGTTCCTTGAAGTTGGTGATTCAGACATATTTGTTCTTCATAATAAGGCCTTCAAAAATAATCCACCAAGGATTAATTCCCTAAAAAAAAGGAAATAACACCAAAAATTTGGTACGAAAAATACCCCGCTAAAATATAGTTACGACCCAAAACTTGAGACGGTCTTATTTATTTTTGGTGTTTTTTGGCATTACTTAATGTGAAATAATTCTCTAAAATAAAATAATTTTGCAATTGAAATAACTCCCAAAATAATATATTTTGCAAAAAGCGATTACTCTGATCTAAAATCCTTCTCTATTTGTCGATATTTTTGTTGTTCGGAAAAATTTAGTGATCCTTTAATACAATTAATGTATTTTATTTAAGTTTCACAGATAACATCTTAGAATAATTTGAAAGAATTATTACATTTTTAATTTGGACGTTATTTAACTTTATAAAGGAGAATATTCAATTTTGAATTTTGGATTTTATTTCATAGCTTTATGATTTGGATTAAAAAATTTTTCATGACATTCTCAAAAATTTTCCCATTTATGCCTTATAATGCTTAATAGCTATTCCAAAAGCTCCCGTTCTTAATTCCAATCTTTAAAACTAAACTATAAATCGTTTTTATATTTTAGCTAAACTCTAGGCTTTGATTTTTTTCATAAATAAATGTGATAGGCTTGACGACTAGTGAGAGAGAGACGTATTTAAGGATAAATGTTTAATAAGATAAAATTTGTTTTTAAGATCTGCAAATCTTAAGCTTAATATTAAACATGTTTGGGTTTTTGTCAATTAAAATTCAATACATATTTCTCAAAGAGACCTAGTGCAGTTAATATATTTGACATTTTTTTTGTTTTGTCCTTATTACTCCTCTTGGGAGCATAGGATATCTACTAGGCATCTCCATCTGCTTTTTCTTATCGAGGCTCTGCCTTGTGTTTCGAATCGTTTTTTTTTTTTCCTTTTTCAATTAAGTAAATGATTGGTCTACTGTAATCTATCTACAAGATGTCGCTTCTTAATTTCTTCCCTAGTGTCATCTATCGGTCAAATAGAGAAACCGTGTCATGTTGTTAGGTGCGTACTGCCATTGTAATTGCATATGACAGTTGCAATTACATTGTCGTTCAATTACATATAGGTTATTCTTTATTCAGTATTAATTATTAGATTATAGAGTATAGCTGGAAACACGATTATAGGTATATTTTTATATTATTTGTTACTAATTATTTATTATATTTTTAGGTATAGAATTATTATATTATAATTTATTATATATTAATTTATTATAATTATTAATTTTACTGGATATGGTATCTCCCACCAGGATTCGAACCCGGGACTGCCACAGTGTTTAGATTGCAAGGTTGCGCTCTAACCACCTAGGCTACGGAGGAGATATTTGACATAACCTTCCTTAAAAAATTATGAAACTTTTTAACTCTTTTTAAATTTTAGGAAAATTTAATTTTTGGTTCTTTAATTTCAATTTTCACCAACTTTTAATCAACTTTTTGCAGCCCTGTTTTTCTAGTATTAAAATATTTCTTATTAGTTGTCCCTTATTATATACTTTTATATGAACTTGCCTGTGTCTATGGCTTTATTTTTCATTCTGTGAGTTAGTGATACATTTATATTGGAAATCTGACCATAAATGTATAAAAATTGTATGGTTCAGTTGTTAGCAAAGTGGCTTAGGTTGTAAATTGGTCTGAGTTCGATCCTCCTTCAAAGATAAATTTTTTTTTTTAATTCAACAGAAATAATTAAAAAAAATTACAAATAAAATTAATTTATTTGGATAGTTTCTTTAAAAATTTGTAACTTTAAGAACTAAAATACTTCACTTTGATAATATAAAAACATGAAATGGAAGACTTAGTCTCGCTCAATAATCTTAATCCAGCAATTTACTTTTATATTAAAACACTTTTAAATGCAAAAGATCTACCATATCAATTTTTGGTTAATGAAAATTTTCAACATTTTAAGCTTAAAAGTTTTGAAACATTAAAAGAACTGTTTCTTATAACAGCAATTACTTTTATATTAACACAGTAACAAATTCCTTCAATTTTTTATTTTCTGCATTTTAGGGGGCTAGTACTACTTTAATAAAAGTATATATTGAAAAAAATATTTTTTTTTATTTTATTTTATTTTAATTATGAATATTTTGCATAAATTTTAGTCAATATTCTTTCGTTAAGTTTAACCAGTAATGAAAATATATCAAAATTTATTCAAGAAAACTTTAATAAAGTAATGATAGTTTTGTTAAAGTTTTTAATGAATACGAAATTATACTTTGATCTTCTGGAACATTCTGAGAATACCAAAATTATTATAAATCGTAAAGTACATCTTTCGTTGCCCCTGATTTATAAATTCAACCAACTTTTTTTTTTTTTTAAATATTGATTATTAATATTCCATAAAAGTAATTTACCAATCGCTTCTATATTTTATTCAATGAAAATAGTTTTTTTTTAGCAAATTTTCAAAAAATTTTGAAAAAATGTTCTTATTAGTTTCACTCTGTCCGTATGTTTAATAATAACTTTTACACCTTTTAAAATAGAGAAAAGATATTTTAACTACGGTAGGTATTGCAAAAAAAATGATGTCATGGAAGACCTTTTTTCTGTAGTCCCACACTTTACAAAGCTACAGCCCCTATATTTAGGGAAAAACCCTATATTTAAATTGTCATTACAAGAGTTATTATATAATTTTATTTTAAGTTTATTTTCAATCTGAAAACGGTAAAAGATAGCTGCTTTTATAAGCTTTATAAATTAAAAAAAAAAGGCAAATTCATAGGGCGGGGAAAGGTTGGGCTAAATCCTCGAGAATCATCATTAGTTTGTTTAATAAAAAATTTCCCGTTAGAGGGCCATTAAGACTTCAGACTTAAAACTTTAAAATTTTTTATTTTTATAAATCAATAACTTAGTCAGCAGTATATATATTCCCAAAATTGAGCGTTAACATTGAAGCTCCAATATTATATTTCGATACTTTTTAACAGGTTTTCTTGAGTACATTGGGAAAATGTGCTTTTTTAAAAACCCTTGGTTTTTTTCATCACTTTGTTTAATATTGATTTAGTATTGAACTATTTCAATTTCAGTCAGTTTGTCTTTAATAGTAATTAAGTATATAAATTATAAATGTTATTTCTTATATTAAATACATAAGATACTAATTTATTTAAGACAAAATCTAAATTGAATATATTACCATAGAATATAATATATATATATACAGTTTTCCCTTTTTTTTTGATGAAAATTTTTTATATTTATAAATCAAACACATATACAAACAAATATTATAATGAAATGTTCAATGACCTCATTTTTATTGACTTTTCTCATTTTCATTTTTTCTCTTTTTGTTGTTTTTCTTAAGAAAAGAAGTATTAAAGAATAATTGTGATTAATTTAATCTTAATTATTTAATATTTCCTTTTATATTTTCTGTTATATTTATTATTATTAATTTATTTAAGGTTTAAGATATTGAATATTTTCCAAAACAGTCCCGGATACAATAAATTATTAACATTACAAAGTTAAAAGTAAAAACATCATAATACAATAAAATATGACTATAGGAGACTTTGGTATATTATTCCAATTAGGCTGGTCTATTTCTTTTATGATTAGCAAAACTGATTACAAAAAAACTTTTTATCATCTAATTTATTTAATTTTTCCGGAAAAGTTGGGAATTTATAATGAATTCCCATTGGTAACCAAAATCACAAAATATAGAAATGACGAACTAAAAATTTTCACTTAATTTTCCCCTATACCATATAACGGTAAATTTGTTGAAAGAAAATTAAATATGATGGAAAAAATAAATTAATAAAATAATTATTTCGTTGCATTTATTATAATTACATACAGTAGTTCTAATTTCAATTAAATAAAAAATTTGCTATGATTCACAGTAAGTTTTAATTACAAACTTATTATATTTATTTCTTAATTCAGAGATTTAATTGAGTCAAACGATTTCCATGTTGATTAAATAAAAATTTTTTTGAAATTGGAATTAGAAATTTTCTATTTTCTATTATTAAACTAAATATAAAAGCAAATCATTTTTCAATACAAGTTGAGGAGGAGTGTAGAGTATACTGTGTTAATTCTGGGATATCCGCACGAATATAATATAAACCTGATCTGATCTGGTGATCTACTTTTGGTAAACCTTATATATAAAATAAATATAGGACTAATTAGGCTCTGATATAGGTATAAGTGAATCTAAGATTAGGTGTTCGAACCACTTGTACTAGATCAACTAGATCAACTTTTGTGCAGACATTGTCAATTGAACTTAACTTCTTTTGAAAAAATTTTGAGATACTGAACTTTATTTAATATTAAAAAAACAGAAGTGGAATTATAGCGGGCTCTCGAACTAAATGCACTAAAAAACTAATTTGTCGAACTAATTTAGCAAAAACTTTGGCAAAGAACTCTACTACTTTTGGCAAAATTTCAAATACAAAAAATTAATTTAGATGGCAGAGCCTCGAACTCATTGAGCAAATTCACAGAATTGCAATAGCAAAGGCGGCTCTAATAAAAAAATGAGTTTTTGTAAAAATTTTAGAATCTTAGTTCCCTTAATTTTTGAGTTATCATAAAGGCAGAAGGGCGAACGGAAGGAGAAATGGGCGGACAGACGGAAAGGCGGATGGGTGAACAAACATATCTAGATCGACTTACGTTCCGACTCTAATTCGATCAATACCTTCGAGTTTATATCTATTCGCACTTCTTTACAACCCCACTAACGTTATAGCAAATTTAGTATACCATTTGTGCTACGTTTATATGGATATAAAATTGAATAAAACTAAATGAAAATGATGAAAAACTTTGATCACAATTGAAAATGAAATTTTTTTTTTTTATCTATCTTAGTTTATTAAATTTTCCCAGTTAATGTTATTTTCTTTCATTTTTTTTTTTATTTTTATTTTTTTTTGTATTGAAGACATTATTATTTAATCAGTTGCCTGCAGACGTAATTTTATTTAATGATATCAATATATAGTTATCGCATTCTAATCTTGGTCATTAATACTTTTGTGAAACTTTTCCGAATCTATATGATTGTTTATATAGTTTTATGTATATATATATATATAATTTAGAAATGGAATAAATTAGTTGTATAATTCTAAGGATTCTTATACTATACTTTTTGTTTATAATTTTCATTGTGATTATTGTGAAAATTCATTTTATTATCAAGTTTCTATTGAATTTATTTGAAATTGGTTCATAATGATTATTATTTAAAAAATTAATTGCTTTCTTTGTGGTTACGTCCCTGACGATTTGTTAATTAGAAATTAAAAGTTTTTAGTCTATTACAAATTCACCCTTGATAATTTGAAAAAAAATAAAAAAAAATTGTGAAGTTTTATGAAATAATTTTAAAAATGTTAAAAAAAAACTCTAATCCTATAAATATGCAACAATCTTAATATCTAATCCTTTGAGTTTTATCAGGGGATAATTTTTAATAGATAAAGTAATAATTTAATCAAATTTTTATTGCACTGTTCTCCTCCAGGTGGGTTTTTATCTGTCCACATTTCTTCTGCCCGAGATTCTAGTCTGGCGCTTGTGTTGTTCCGCGCCTTAGAATATTACTAATTCATTTTCATTTCTTTTTTCTAATTTGGAACCACATTGGGTCTTCCCTCGCCATGACCTTATGCCCTGTGTTCATCGGCCAGAATATGAGACATATTATTCTCAGACATTTATTTACAAAGACTTGTAGTTTCTGTACATTATTGCTAGATACAAGCCAGGTTTCGCTTCCGTAAGGCAATACTGATTTGACACACGCCTCGAAGATTCTAATTTCTTTTCTTTGCATGCTATATGTGAGTACTTCTATATTTCGACCACAGCTTTTCGAACGAACTTCTGGCTTTTGCCATAAATAACTACATTTTTCAGTTTCAGTTTAAAATTTTGCATCACATATAAAAAATTTAATTTTTTTTTAAATTTTTGTAACAAAGTAAATCAAAAATTAATGTTTTGATGTATTTGTATAGCAATTATATAGTCAAAAAAGTTTTTATATGTGTTTGTTTTTATCAGAAAATCAATTTTTTTTTTTTTTTTTAAATACACATTAATTTAAAGGGAAATATTAAGTGTTTTTTTTTCATTGGAAATTTTTTTATCCAGGAATTAAATAATTAAATCAAAAAGTTACCTATAACCATGCAATGGATTTAATGTATTTAAAATTTAAATGGTTTGTTTTTTATTGTACATATGTAATTATTTATTTGTATATTGCCTTTGATTCGATTATATTGGCTTTTGTATATTTAAATTTATGTAATAATTTATTTAAATGGTTTTTGTGTTCATATAAATTAATTTTTAAAGTTATCTAAAATGGTTGATACAAGTGAATGGGGAATTGCATACTTTTAGGGGCACATTGAGTTTTAAGAAGTTTTAACAGATTGAAGGTTAAATTAAAGGTCAAACTTTTTAAAAATTAAATAAAATTGAAATTTATAATTATGTTTACTTAATATTTAAAAAAAAAAAAAAGAAGATTATTCAAGGCTTGCACCATGACCTTCAATTAAACTCTTTATAAAAGTAAAAGGAAATTATCGACTCAATATTATCATATTCATCAGAATGTATCAAATTTAAAAGTAATATTTTTTTATAACACTTTTTTTCTGACTTTGTTTGCTTAAAAAAAAAAAAAATAAAAAAAATCTCTTCTTTACTTAAAAAATGATGAACTTGTCAACAAAACTAATTTATTTTTTGTTTCTTTCTTTCTTTCTTTTATAGATGGACAGTTAAGCTTTTTTTTATTCAACTTTTGATATTTTAATATGTTACACTGTCAGTGTTAGTACACAATCAATTTTTTTTTTTTTGTTTTTTTATTTAGAAAAAAAAAACAACGAAAAAAAAAAACCTATCAAAATATTTACTTATGTCCTACTGAATTGATTTTCAATTGCCTATAATATTATACATATACATATATAAATGTATGTGTGTACTGAAAGGATTATCACTATTCAGTATATTAAAAAAAAAAAACAAAAAAAACACAGAATACATTTAAAAAGACACAAATTTATCTTTTCTTTCCATATGTGATTGTAAATATGTACGTAAGTATATGTTTGTGTGTTCAAATATTAACTTATGCACACATAAATGTACACACATTTTATATAAATATAATATGAAAGGTTACGGATTATAATAAATATGTGTTTCTATTTGAATGGTTGGTTGATTGTGTGTGGAGTAAATAATGTTATTCTTTGAAGAATATGAAAAAAAAAGATTTGTATCAGTGTTGATACACAAAAATAAAGAGAAACTGTTAAAATATGCCATGTAAATATAGAAGAAAAAAAAATTTTTATTAAAATAAAGCTTTTCTTTTATATTTTTTTTTTATTTATTTTTATATTATAAGATGAATAGATATATATATATAAATATATACAAATATATTATACTTATGTATAAGAATGTGTTTTAAAGAAATTAATAAAATATTATTAAGGTCAAAGAAAAGCATTGTAGGAAAATTCCATCTCACTCTTAAAACTGGTTAATAAGTCTATTGAATGTCTTTTAACGTACAATCTCTCGTTGGTTATCAAAATTATTGAGGGGTTGAGAGGTAATTTTGAAAAGATATTTTTGAAAGGTCAAATATAAAATTTTGTTGTCTTCAAAATGATTCAGATATAGATGGGGATGACTTTCAAGTTGGAGATAGGAGATAATGTTATATAGGAAGAATTGAAACAAATTGTTGTACCTACCTAGTACAATGGATGTGATTTGAACCAAGGGATGTATTCTTAATCTTCTTAATCTGACATAAATGAGTCATTAACTATATCTAGGCTGGAATTTAAAGAGGAAAATTCATGGTTTTCTTATGTTAAGGTTCTATGTATTATCAAAGTTATATTGAGATTCTTTATTTTTCAGAATTAATGAACCAGACCATAGTCAAGGTGATCTACCTTTAATTGAATGCCTTCCTAAAAAATGATTTCTCTAAAACGACTCTAGTACTTTCAAATTTGGAAAACTCCAACTAGCTCATAGTATAGTTTTGCATATGATATTTTATCAAATGTAGTAAAGTTTGGGTAGTAAAATTGGACGTAGTGCTGCTTTCAATTTTATGATATAATTGAAAAAAAAAATATAGAAAAGAATATGGAAGAATAGAAATATTGATTGATAAGTTTTTTATTCAATAGTTTATCTTATATTTGAATTCAATAAATATTTATAAATTTTAACCATTATAAAAAAAAAAACTTTCAACTATCATTGTATTATAATAGGATTTTGGTGTATTTCATTCAACTTACATCAATCATTATAGTATTATCTATAGTAGTAGGTGAATTTCTATATTAAAAATATATGTAATTCCTATACATAGTAAAAGATAAAGAGAATAGAACTTAAACTTATGCGATCTAGTTTATCCTAGAACATTTTATAAAAATTGAATAATAATACTTTTAACTGTTTAAACTTATTTAATGGATTTATTGATTGGACACTAATACAGTTGGTTTTTCTATCTAGGTTGATAGTAGTAGTTTTTAGTTTACAGGTTCTTATTATTTTTGGTTACTGAATGACGCAATTCAATTCTGTCAACTCCAGGGACTTTATCCTTTATAGATCTCTCGATAGCTGTTAGGCAGGTGGCAGGGTGTTTCGAGTGCTTGATTATAGAGTTAATTTCTTGATTATGAGCTAGACTTCGATGAATATCCTTAAACATATTAAAAAGAGCTCGGGGAGACTTGGGCTCATGATTTTGAAGCTTATAATGCGATCTCTTTTATATGAAACATAAGAGTTTTTCGAACTAAGGCATAACAAGTAAAGGATTTTATCTAATATGATAACAAAAATGTTCTAATTCATGATATGGAGGGTTAAAATCCGAAGATTAAGACATGTTCTAACTTTTTCCAACTTCGACTAACAAAAATTCGAACGGTCTTTTTATAATTAGGATTAATATGTATTAATAAATTCCACTTACAATTAATACATTAGATTGCAGATTTTAATCATCCTAGATTTGAAGAAATATTGTATTTCAATAACTTTGTAATTAAATTATAAGATTTTTCTATATCTGTGAGTTGTATTATTTAATTTAATTATTTTTTTATATTTTTTTTTTGTATATTAATAGGAATCATTTTTTACTAAGTCTGCCAACAGTATCCAATCACTGACAAGTAGAGCTTAATTAAATTGAAAATCCAACAAAATTTTTTCATTTTAGCTAGAACTTGAACCTGGGGTTTTCGGAATGAGAGTACGTTACTTGAACCACCGTTTTATGCAGCTGTTAAATTGACAGTAAATTGACAGTCTTAAAACTATATATTCCCGATTCTAAATTTTAAGTTATACTTAAAATATATATACTAAGATAAAATTAATTTTCAAACAACTCATCAACATTCAATTTAAATTCTGACTTCATTTTTTTAGAATAGGCTCCGCTTCTAAACAATTTAATTTTTAAATCGAAAACTGAACAAAATTTTATTTTTAAAACCAAAAAATAATCGATTTGGAAATGATCTTATTATTTTTTTTACTCCTGAAACCTTAATAAAAATGAAATTGCTATCATATTTTATTTTTTAACTTTTCTTCCAATTTTTATAATAAAAAAAAAACAAACAAAGAAAATATAAAGTATTATTCAATAAATGTATATCTTTCATTTTTCGGATATCCATTAAAGTTTCCTACAAAAAAAAAAAAACTGTAAAAAACGAAAATCGATTTTCAAAAATTTTGGGTTTAAAAATTTGTCTTTGCTATTTTGTTTTTTTTTTTTTTAAACGGCATCAAATTAGACTAGAAGAAAATGAAAATATTGATGATAAGTTGAAAATCTTGAGACGCAACATATATTCATATATATATAATATTTAAATGTATAATTTATAGTATCTCTAGAGTAGTCTTATATATATATACATAGTTTGTATTTATATATATGTGTTTAAATTCCATATTAAATACGAAAAAAATAGAATACTAAAAACAATTTTGTGGTAGTTGAATATTTTATGTGTCAGTTGACGCAAAAAGAGAAAACGCTTTCAATTTTTATGGGAGTTTTGTGTGTCATGGGAGTTGATATAATTTTTTTCTTTTTTTTTTTTTATAAAAATATTTTATAAAAAATACATAACTAACATATACAAAATTGCTTGTGTGAGTATATATATATGTATACAAAATAATGCTTTTATAATAATAATAAAACAAAAATGTCAAAATAAAATAAAGTAAAAAAATAAAAATTTATGAAATTAACGTTTAAAACGTTTAACGGAAGTATAAAGCATATACGCAATACACAAATCGTATTTCGTATAACCAAAGTGTTGTGTTTCATTCCGTTTTGTTAAATTTATTCATAAATAAAATGTTTTATTTAAAATGTTGCAGATACTATTTATATTTTTGGTTTCATTTTTTTGTTGTTGTTTTTGTATATTTTAAAACTGAATTGAGTTGTTATTTAAATGTCATTCGATATTTTATTTTATGCGAAATGTAAAATGTATTTTGTTTTTTTTTTTGCAAAATTTGTAAGTTGAAATTAAATTCAATTTTATTCAAATATTTGAAAGTATTGAATAAATAACATGTTGGATGAATATATCGATAATATAAATTATAAGTATTTTAAAAACACTATCTAAAATTAGAAAAAAATGTCAAAATTGTTGTTACCATGGCAAACTTGTATTTTGACAGTTTATCATTATTTGACAGTTATGCAACTTCTTACTTTTATATAATGGTTAAAAATTGAAGGAATACATCGATAGAATATAAATATCAGTTTTTAAGTAAATTCAAAATTATAGTTTATGGTTTAAATTTAGTGTTATCGTTGTAAAAGTGTTTTTTATTTGACAGTTTATCATTTGAAGGATGTAATGTTACTTTCATTTGTCGTCATTATATAGTTGGAAGAATAGATCGATAGTATAAAAGTATCATTTTTAAATTAATATAAAATTAGAGTTTACTGTAAAATTCAGAGTTACCATCGCAAACATGGTTTTTATTTAAATAGTAATGTTATTTGACTGTGTCAGTTAATTGTCTTTAACTTTAAGGATGTATCCAGAACATTTATATATATATATAGATGTATTTAAATGTTCTGGAAAAAGAAAATACCCAAATAACCCATCGGATTTTAGTAATTAAGTAATCCAAGTCTAAATGAAACCTTCAGGTTTTAAATAAGAAATAAAAGTCATGTGTGAAAATAAATTTTCGAATGAATACTACATTACTGATCCCAAAAATATTAATATTCAAATGAAATAAATTAAAATGATATGACTGAAAATAAAGGAATATGGCACCCTTCCTGAAATTTAGTTTGAAGTTAGACTCAAGTTAACCGCCAAATATTCTTAAGAGATTCAAATATTTTGAATTTTTGAATTGCCTATAGCCTAAAATTCGATACATTTGTTCAATACCTGATATTGCTTAACTATGACATTTGTTTGACTAATGCTCTATTTCTATTTAGATTTGACCTAGCATGATAAGCTTTTGAAACTATTATTTCCAGTCTCTTATTGTGTTTCCTAAACATACCTTTATTCTTCTTCTTTATAATTAAAAGAACCTTGTGGTTGAAAGAGGCTTTTGATTCTTGTAACTTCAACATATGTGACAGGTTCCCCCTTCTAAATTTTAATTTAACGCGGTGAGCTAACGAATGAAGGTGAATAAGTAAAGTAATTTTCTAAATATTAGAAAATGAGAAAAAATCATCTGAGATGACAGTTCAATGTAATGTCAAACAAAGTGGAATATAATTGGTTAACTTGACACGGTATTACCCAATTCCATTGAGTAAAATTATAAAAAAGTAAAATTAATGCTTTAATAGTTTCATTTTAATAGAATATTTATTTTAGTTGTACTTATTATTTATTTAACTTTAAGAATTTAATGTTTTATTATATTTAAAGGTGATAAATAAAAGTTTTTATGACATTATTCCATTTCTCACAATTCACAGCACAGCATTTTCTTCTCATTTCCCCATATATTGTGTATAAAACATTTTTGATAATTTTAAAATTTTTTATTTTGATGGTGTAAATAAAATGGATGATAATATTTTAATTTTTATATGAAGTTTTGTTTTTTTTCTGAAAAACCAAAATGTAGGATTTGTAATTTAAATTATATTTATGTTATGTTTTTTTACCTTCAGATGGATTAAATTTAATTGTTTTATGAGTGGTATTAAATAAAAAAAAATTTTTAATTTATTTATTTTTTCATTTTAATTTTTTTTGCTTTATTTTTTTTTTTTTTTAAAAGATACTTGCGGTTGTTTTTAATATTTTGTTATATAATAATTTGTTTGAGTTAATAACACTTTTTAGTTTTTAATTATGTGGATTTTTTTTTCTGAAGAAAAATCTCTATAGATTTGTATATTTAAAAATTTAAATTCAAAGGAATTACTGGATACTAATGTGTGTACAAATGTGTAAACAAAATAACTTTTAAAACTTTAAGGGATTTATTATAAAAAATTTATATGTATTTTAAATGGTATGATTTTTTTTTTATAACATTTTTATTCTGAATCTTAAAAATCATATTTTTAATTGTTTCACAAAAAACTAGGTTTATAAAAATTTAAGTGGTATTTAATTTAAGGTTAGAATCATAGGTATATATATAATTAAAATTCACTACTTTACATAGTGTATGCGTACCTTTTCACAAATAGAATAGCTGCAGAGTAGCTCGGAACAGTTTGTAAATGGAACATTTATTTTTTAAAGGAGTAGTTAGTTGTCAGATTAATTATCATACACATATTTGACATTTTAAGACTATCTATCATTTGAGAAGTTTATTAATTTTAATATATTTAAATATTGAAAATAATGTGAAAAAATTAAAGTTTATTCCTGATATTTATTTATTTATTTGAAGTACCAGACAGTAGAAAATATTTCCTGATAATATTAATCCTTTGTCTATTTGACATTTGGACTTCTTATTAAATTATTTTAATATACACAATATATTTTTTTATTAGATATGTTCCGACCAGGAATTGAACCCGAGATTTTTCGATTGAACTTTACCACTGAGCTATCAGTGGATATTTCCTGATATATATAAGGAAATTTTTTTTATTAAACGGAAGAAGTAAGTGTTATGACAAATTTAAAGTAAAACAATCTTCCGGAATTTTTTTAATTATTTCCTTCTATCACCTCCCCTTTCTCAAATGCTGGTGCAGCTGGGAGTAGCTGAGAGTAGCAAAAAGTAGTTTACTACCGATATAGGAACACAAGCAGTACTAACAATTAGATCTTACTCTTGATACAAAGTACCGTATTTTGGAACTAGGCTGTTGGCACATAGCTCTTCTAGAAAATGAATTCAACGAATTTTACTTTGTGCTCTTTCATTTGCTGTTCTTGTTTTTATACTTGGAAATACTTAGTAGTCCAAAAAACACTTAGTCCAACTATTTATCTCTTGTTTTCTTATATGAATAATTAAATTTTTTGAACTTCATTTGACCCAACCATGTTAATTGTAATATTAAAATATATTTCATTGTTTTAAAATATTTGTACACGCAGATTGTACCAATCAATACATTTCGTATTGGAACCGTTTTTACTCTGTTGCACAAGATCTTGAACCCTTGAGAAGGAATGAGGATTCTTTAGCCGTTCAAACTATTTTATGTTGGTTTTATAATTGTTAACAAATTTTCAGTCAAATTAGTTTGATTTGATACATTTTAATTTCATCTGTGTTTAATATCTAATGAAATTGAAATCAGTTAAAATACTTTTTCTAGCAATAACTGAGCAGTAATTACATTTATCAAAGAAATATCAATGAACGTAAAATACAATTAAATTTAATTCCACTATACTTTATAGCTTGTCGTGCTGGAGGCTTTCGTAGACAGCCTGGGTCTTACTTATATATTAATAATAGTCTACTATATGAACAATCTGGAATCAATAGAATCGATAGATTCTTAACTAAAATTAATTTTAAATTTTTCGCTAATTGTTTTAATCATGAAAATCGTTTTATTCGTGGCTTGATTGAACCTTTTTCTGAAAACGTTAAATATTTTTCGGCATCATTTATTTTTCACTTGTCTAATAATAATTCACAATCCTGACTTGCTGGTTTACAACACTAACCAGTGATAATTAGTATGTAAGTTAGTTTTAGTTTTGTTGTTTTTTTTTTCTATTTCATTACATGTTATTTTATTATTTTTTTCATTAATTTCATTACTAATATTGTTGATAATTGTTTGTAATTTACTTTGTTTTTATTCTGATTTGTTGTAAGTTCGCTTTAGGGTATAACATGATTTTTGATTTAGTGTTAAGTTTTTGTTCTGCTTATTTGTTAAATTAAAAAAGAACTATAAATTAAAAAAAAAAAAAAACTATACTTTATAGCCATAATGAAATGATTAAGTTCATTATACGATCCTAATTATGTAATCATTAAAGGTTGGCACTAAAAGTTTATAATTTTACAATCAAAAAGAAACGAAATTCAATTGTATTATGTTGGAGCTGAAATCAAATTTTACAAATTTTTTGAATTCTATATTTTACTTAAAATACTTTTAATTTTTAAATATATATGAACTATACAGCCAAAGTACTTTAATAATATTTAACAATTTCTATTAAAACTACTGAAAATAAAATCATTTGTATTCTTTACTGCCAAAAAACAGTAACAATTTTTTACTGAAAAAAAATTTCAATTAAATACTGACCACATAAATATAAACTTAATTGCTTTTTTTTTATAATAATGTGATATTTTGGTTATTGTTAATTGTTTAATTTAAGATATGATCATGCATTAGTGTTACAAAATAAAGAAATTTTTTTTTTTTTTGTATTTTAAAACAGACCCAAAATTTTTTTCAGAAAAAAAAAAAAGAAACAACAAAAAAGGGTTAAAAAATTTTATAAAAAAAAATTGTAAAGTTTTATTATGAAAATGAAAAACCACAAAAAAAAAAAAAAAACAAAAAATTCAAACTCTTAAATATAACATTTTTGAATAAAAAAAAAAAAACAGTTTTTATTTCCATTTTTAAGTGGTTAAATATTGTTCCATTTTTTTTTGTTTTGTTTTTTTTTTTTTTTTTTTTTTTTATTTTATTTTTTTTTTATTTAAATTTAATGCATTGACCAAAACGATAACAAGAGAGAGCGAATGATATTAATTAAAAAAGTTGAAAAAAAGAGACAGATATAGAAATGAAAAAAAAAAAAATCAGACGGTCGGTTATAAACTCGAATTATGGTAATTTTTTTTTTTTTGAGGACCTTCTAAATGGCCTTTTTATCCAAAAAAAACTTTTCCTGAGAAAAAAACTAATAAATTTTTTTTTAAATACGAAAAAAAAAAAAAAAAAAAATTTGGGAAGGGATGACAAAAATAAAAAAAAAAAATAAATTAATGTCCCTGACTTTAATAATTGATGAAATATTACCAAGGGCACAGTGATATTAGTCTTTATTTAATGCAAATAAAGACTTCTCATCCTAATATTACAGTGGTTTCTCTTAGCCTTTTTTTTTTTGTTATTTGGTGGATTTTTTTTTTTTTTTTTTTTTTGTTAAAAAGAGACAAGAATTATGACTTTTTTTCCCAGTTCTTCCTTAAATATAAAATTTTTTTTTAAAAATTGAAACGGTGTTTAACAGAAATGTAAAAATGTAAAAGTAAAGAAAAACGAGGAATTATGTAGTAGAGTAAACTGTGTCAACTCTGAGATACCCGTTTAAATGGACATTGGATAATATAATGCTAATTGGTTTTTCAAAATTTCAAATACACAACTTTTTAGACTTTTAGTTATGTATATATGAAAAGATAAATTGAGAGACAGCTCTTCAAACCTCTTCCACTACACTGACTATATTTTATTCAGACGCCCATTAAAGTTAACAGTTATTTACAAAATTTCAGATTTCCAGCTTTATTACATATACAATAATGTTCACAATAAAAAAAGAAGTTGTAGGCAACTAGTTGAACCCACTGCACTATCCTTACTAAGTTGTATGGCAGCTACTCGAATCCACGGAGCAAACTGGCTGGATTTCAAAAGCGATAATAGCTATTACATAAAAACAAATTTGTGAAAATTTCATAATCCTAGCTTCTTTTTTTGAGCTATCGTGCGGACGGACGGACGTACATCGTCAGATCAATTTACTTCAAAATTCTGATCCGATCTGTTCCTTTGGGTCTATATCTATCCGCCCTCCTTCTCTGTGTCTCAAACGTAAAGTCAAATTTAGTATACCTCTTTGACCTATTGTTATTCGGGTATAACAAGGTTTAATCAAAGCAAAAATGATAAAAATGGTACGTGCTTTGCTGTTTTCCTTTTCTTTATCCATTTTTTTTTTTTTTTTTATAGTAACAAGATCTGACAAGAAATTGAAATAAATTAAATTATATTATTATTATAAATTGTAATTTTTCCTCCTCGTAATTTTTTTTTATGATTTTTTTTTTTGCATAAAATCAATTTCAATTATAATTGCAAGATGCAAAGGTATACCTACATAATTTAATATATAGTGAAATTTTTATGTAATCGTTGTATTTGGACTCTTTTGATGTTTATGTATATGTGTACTGTATTTAGTATTTTATTGTAATTTGGAATTTTTCTTGTATTGATAAAGCTAATTTCGAAATGTCTAGACAATTTTTTTTTTCAATTAGATTTTCTTTCTCAATTCCTTGCAGTTATAAAATATCCATGTATTTTGAATTATTAACTGAGAGTTTTAAAGTTTTAATGGTTGTTTAGCATAGAATTAAAAGTTCCGGATAGTTCTAATTATTTGGATAGAGAAATGTGTGCTCTACAGGTAAAATATTAGTGCTAACTGTTCAATTGTTAGGCTAATAAGCTTGTCTATACCATAGGTACATGTTGGAACAGGGGTTCATATTAAATTCGTGCTATTACAATTGATCTTAATGAATTCCATATACAATTTAAGCATGAAACTAGGCCTTATAACATGTAAAATGGTCTTAGATTTTCAATAGATACAATTCTATTCTATATTGTTTATATATTAACAATTTGTATTTGAATTATACGGTATCTAATAATATATCTGTGAGTTATATTATTCAATTAAATTATTTGTTTTTATTTTGTATTTGCTTATATTGTTGTATTTCTGAGTCGAGTAGAAATCTAGATGAAAGTTTTTCACTTTTACTGTGATTTGAAGCCAGGGCCTTTCGTATGAAAGCTTGGCACTCTAACCACTGTTCTACACAGCCGTAACATGGCTGGAGTATAAGAGAATGTACCGGTAATATAAGAATCTAATAATTAAAATATTTTGATTGTAACGTTATAATTAAGTGAATTTACTTATATTCCATTTTTATAAAGTATAGAATACGCAAAAACCGGATTTTAATCTTTTATATTTTATTTTTGTGTATTTTAAATCAGTTTTATGTGAAATATTTTATTTGCCCCGATAAATATGCAATTTTTTTTTTTAAATATTAATAAATTATGATTTTGTCAATTATTTTAAATTTTTGACAATTTTAAAAAAATTAATAATAAATAAAACAAAACCGAAATAAATAATTTCTGAGAAACCCCAAATACTAAGTATAACTCGTAATTTAAGGCAATGCCCTTTGTCGGCGCGATATTAGAAAGTTGATAAAATAATGAAAATATCAAATTCCCAATAAATATCAAATCCCAGTAATTCATTTTTTGGATCAATGTACACTATTTGAGTAATTTATTTAATAAAGGAGGAAATACAGTACAATATACAGGCATTGTATGAAGTATTTCCAGTATATTCAATATTCAGAATCGATTAGACAAAAGAAGAAATTAGTATTTTTTTAATTCTTAGTTAAATCGTGCTCGTAATAACTCCATAACCAAATGATCGTAATAACTCAATAATCAAAAAATTTTTTTTTATTACTAAAGGTACTTTTATAATCTTCATAAATTTTTTTTATATAATATACTATATTCAAATTATTTTAAAATATAAAAATTTAATATTTTAGTACTTACAAATTAATGCCATCAAATCCGGCTCCTAATCCGACATGATCTATACCAGCTACTCGTCTTATATGATTTATATGAGCTGAATAATTTTGTAAATTTTATGATTTCATTTGGATTGAATTGTTGTAATGAAATGAAAAAGATAAAAAAAAATATTTAATATAATACTTTTATGATTTTATTTTATTTAATTTATTATATATTATAATATAAATGTTTAATATATTTCAAGAGTTTATATTGAATCAGTAATGAATTAATTGAATATATAAATTATATTATAGATGATAGAATGCAAAATGAATACTTTGCAAGTTTTTTCCAATTATTTTCAAAATTCAGGAATATAATAGAAACAGAAACAGCCTTGTATCAAATTGTAGGTTTATATCTTAATGACTTTCATGAATATGGTAGTTGAATCTTGGGAGGTGAGTAGGAGACTTCCGAACAAGTATTCGAATTATTTTCCAATTTAAGGTACAGAATGGAAACAGAACAGAACACTCTTGCTTCAAATTTGAAATTTTTATCTTTAATAATTTCGAAGATACGCTAATTAAGTTTCAGGAGGTTTAAAGCAGGTAGCTGAACCACTAACTCAATTTATGATAAATCTTAGGGACATACTTCAAACAAGAAAGAACACCCTTATTCTGAATTTCATGTATTCATTTTTATTGATTTCGAAGATATGCTTTTAAGTCTTGGAAGTTTGTCAGAAGTATCCGAACTATTACCCAAAGCCATCTCTCGCGATATTGGGATATAATGGAAATAGGTTAAAATACACTTTTATCAAATTAAAAATTTTAATTTTTTCAGAGATGTGGGCATTTGCTCATATGGAAGCTTCCAGAATTTGAATCTACTGCCCGATTTTGCCAATCCCCAAATTTCTTTCGTCATTACTTTTTGTGTTATCTTACGAACGAATTGGTAGACAGACATCGCTAAATCGACTGAGGAGGAGACATTAATAATTAATATGTACAAATTTCTATTTGCTTCTAATTTCTAGCTTGCTTCCTTTTGGTGGTAACAAATACTGTACCACAGTTTATATACCCCTTTTCCTATTTTAGGTGTAGGGTATAAAAAGGAAAAATCTTTGCTTTCAATCAATTGATTCGGTTCAATCTTTGACAATCTAATTTATAATAGTTTATTTATGATTTGAATTGAATATAATCTTTTGAAGCAATGCATTATAAAAATGTATAACATTCATAAAATTTTAATTATTTAAGACTAGGTATGCTTGGTTAAATAATCAAGTTCCTAAATGAGCTCATTAATTACTTAACTTCTAATCTAAATTGGACAATGTTAAATATTAGTTTAACTAATTATTCAATATTATTTATGGAGTCATTAGAAAAACTTTAAAAATTCAGAATCCATATACATATGCTTGAACTAATTTTAAAATATTTAATTATTAATAATAAAATTAACGATTAAAATGATTGCTTTCAGCATTTCTGTAAACTACAAAATTATTATGCAGTATTTTAATTTTTAATCGACTGCTTTAAGCATTAAAAAGAATTTAATTAAGAAATTTTACATACATTTATAATTAATATTTTTTCCCACTAATATAAAATTTTACAATTTTTAATAGCAAATTATTTTGTAAGTAATTAAAATCGTCCTCTAAGAATCATAAACGATTTCCATTTCAAAATATAATATCCGGTTTTGTATTAAACTCTTAAAATTCTTATTAGAATTTTAGGTTTGATTTTCAAGTACAAAACGATTAAATTATAATTACGATTATATAAAATGAATAAATTATTAATTATAAAAAAAATATTTACGAGTATTAATAATGGATTTATTAATTCAACCGTGAAAATATTTTTCAAAATGGAACAAAAAAAAAAATTGTAATATGATTTTTTTATTTTTAAATCTTTTAATATAGTTGGTAATTGGTATAATATATTGTATGTAATAAGTTGTTATTATTATGAAAACAATAAAATATTTATAAATTTTGTATTATAACAATAAAAAAAATTTAATTAAAAAATACTATTTAAAGTGTTACATGCAAAAACAGTGGCCCACATATTTGTATTGATCATTTAAATTAGTTTGTTAGATTTCAAGAGTGAGAGTATATAATATAGTTAAAAGTTTCTGCGTTATCATATGCTAATAACCCTGGAATATCCCTTCTAGGACATTGTGGGACTTTTTCTTTAATTAAAAAATCCTCCTAATCCGGTCTGGCGGTTAAATTTCAATACCAAAAACCTTTTAGACAATATCAAATTAAGGTTTAAGTAGTATTTTTAAGCAACAGCTTCGGAAGCAGCAGCTACCGTTATTTTGTATATTTCCTTGTTATTGCATGATTTTTGAGGCTGAATTCAAAATCAGGTTTTCTATTGCATTTTCCGAAAATATTTTCCTGAAAATTTGCATGAAATAAATTTTGAACTAGGAGAGATGTCAGGACTTAGAACGCTAGCATAAATTTATGTGATAAATTTATAAATTAAAATACAGACCTATGATAGTAGGTTTTAAGTTATTCAAAGGGCTTTAATTTTTTTTCGTAATGTACTTTAAGTCTACGTTCTTAATGGATTAAGAACAGTGGGCGTTATTTATAATTTTATAGTGAATTAATGCCCAGGGTCGTTCAGTCAATGCCCATTTTATAACTTTTAAGCGATTGAAAACTCTGGCATTTTGTAAAGCTTTTCCACACCATACTACCTTTGCTTATACTTATCGGATTAAGGTCGAAATCTTGGTTTAGTAAATTCCGTTTTCACAAAATCTCCTTTAAAAAATGTCTTTTAAAAAATATTGTTATTAGAAAATCTCGTTTTTAAAAAACCTCGCTTCAGACCCTCTCTTTTTAATATTCTGAACAAGGCTGATAATTCTCAATTTGTTCCCAACTTTAAAATCCTTAAAAAGTAGTTTTTTTAAAAGAATAGAGATTTTTCAATAAAAAACGAGATTTTAAAAAAGGATTTACTAAGCCTAGACTACTCCTAGAGATGCATGTAAAACTAGTGTAAGAAACACTGTATTATCAATGTACAAAATTAACAGCACAAAATAAATTTTCGTTACATTAATTTGTTTCCAATTTATTTGGCCTTCAAAAAAAAATATAAAATAATACTTTTCGCCAATATTTAAGTAAATTAATCAATTAAAATTTCATTTAATTATTGGATATTTTTTTATTGTTATATTTTGTATCGTTCAAATAAATTGGAAAATAAAAAAAAAAAATTTTTAAATTATTGGAGATGATTAAACAATTAATTTATATATTGATTTATTTATTTTATTATTATATTATTTCACATAATATATAGTTTATTTATCATATAAACTTACCGACAGCATCATGTACTGTTGAATTTTCATTGCACGATAAAAATTTCGAATAAAAATTAACCATTACTATTCCACCATTCTTTGCTAATGATTCTAGTATATCATCTTTAACGTTACGACTTGAATTACATAATTCATAAGCAGATGAATGAGAAAATATCACAGGTGCTTCAGTTGTTGATAAAGCATCACGCATTGTACCAGTAGATACATGCGATAAATCAACTATCATGCCTAAACGATTCATTTCACGAATGATTGTCTGAAAATAGAAAAAAAATATATATATTAAATATTTTTTAATTAAATTTTAAAATTAATTCATTAAAATAAATAAAATGATTTTAAATATTGTCAGTTGTCAAAAAATATTAAATGAAAATTAAAAATTATTTTGTAAAATTTTGCATATTTCTAGGCATAATTGTTTAATATAAATTTATTTATGAAAAACATTTAACCCAGAAGGGTTGGAATGTATTTTTTGCAGCTATATTAGAGTTAAGTTTTTTTTGTAAATTTTCTCACATACAGGGTGGGCTTAAAAACTAGGACAAATAACAATATTTTTCAATGAGTTTAGTAAGCAGTTGAAAGTATTATATAATTTAAGCAACGATTTTTCAGATTTCAAGTGGCAGATCATGGAATAGGTGAATAGATTTGTACTGCAACTTGATAGAAAAATATGCAAAAGATTGCGGTAAAGTAAGGGATCATGAAATGAATAGAAAGATAATATGCAATTTTACTCAAAAAACTTATAGGAACATTTTATAGAAAAATAACTGGATGCATTAGATAAAAACAAGTAATAAAATAACAGTAAATCGATGCAACCAATTTAGTAATACTCTACACCTGACAAATTCAATTGACAGTTACACGAATTCCCACTTCACTTTATATCAGATTGCAGGAACATTTAGTAAACAGGACAAAAATACCTTTTAGAAAATTTCAATTTAATAACTTTATTTATTCCGAGAATATTAGGGTGAGGTCTTGAGTTGTGCGTAGGTGGTACCCAAAGCAGCAACCCAATTCATTCCAAATTTCGGAAATGAAATAATAATATAATGAATGTATAATGAAAACATGATACAACAAATTTGTATCAAATTTTAAGTTTCTATTTCTATTCAAAATTTCTATTTCAAAGATATACTTGTAATATTTTGGGAGGTGTGTGTAATGTACCTGAACCACCAATCCCATCTATCTCTAATCTTAAAAACATAATATAAGCAAAATAGAACATCCTTTTATATCTTCATTAATTTCGAAAATATGCTTTAAAAATTTTGGGAGGTGTATAAACGTCGAACAACTTCTTTCTCATTCAAAAAATTTTTTTTTTCTTTTTTTTTAAGCGCTAACTGTTCAACTGTTAGGCTAATAAGCCTGTCTGTACCATAGGTACATGTTTGAACAGGGGGTCATATTATATTCGTGTTATTAGAATTGGTCTTATTGAATTCCACATACAATTTAAACATGAGATAGTACTAGGCCTTATGACATGTAGAGACGTTTTAGATTTTCAATATTTATAATTCTATTTTTTGTTTATATTGTAATATTTTATATTTTACTTATATGGTATTCTGTATCTGCGAGTTATATTATTTAATTAAATTATTTGTTTATATTTTTATATTAAAGTATTTTTTATTAAAGATTTATAATTATTAATTATTGATTATGCCATTAATTTGAACCTAATGGCGAATGGTAGCTGAGTCGAGTCGAAAACCAGAAAAGTTTTTTCACTTTCACTAGAATTCGAACCCGGGCCCTTCCGCATGAAAGGTCGGCACTGTGCCACCCAGCTGTAAAAAATTTCAAATTAACACAATTGTGTTAATTTGTTTGTGTTAATTCAAAAATTAACACAAACTAATTTGAAATTAGCAGAAACAGTAACTTAATGCAAGATTCTAAATTAGGAAGTATTTCAGGATTTGATTTGAAATCTGGGTGTTTGATAACTCTAAACAAATGAAATACAGTATTGTGATAGTAACCCCCTAAGGATTATTATACACTTTTGAACAAGATTTAAAATTAAATCAAATATGTTGCTACGCATAACACACTTAACTTAAATATAACATAATTTCATATAATACATAATTCAATATATCTACTTAAAATTATTATATTGTATTACAAAATTAATTTTAATTTTAACATTGTTTTTTATTTTTTATTTTATTTTGTTGTTTTTTTTTTTAGCTTTCAATTATCCATTCAATTTTTTTCATACATCCCAAAATTAAACCAAATTTATCTTTAATATACAATCGAATTGGAAAATATTGTTTTTCATTTTGTTTTTGAAAAAAAAATAAAACCAATTTAAAAACCATCATTACTCATGTCATCAGTAAATCATTTTTCTTTCAATCAAAAAATATAAAATAATTTTTGTATTTTTTCAATTGAATTTCATTTCGATATATTTATAACATGTTAGAAAAAGTTTTTTTTTTTTTTTTTGGGAAAAATTTTGGTAAAAAAAAAACATCCAACCAAAAAACAATCACAATAAACCTAAAAAGCTATTCCTATACCTAGGTACAATAAAATTATTAGGTACTTTGATATTTCAAATAATTCTACTAGATTTCATATGAAATAAATGGTTTGTATATCTTACATCAAAATAATTTAAAATAAATTTTGTAAGAATGTATAAATGTATGTATATATATGTACACATATATTATATATATATATATATATATACGTATTTATTTTAAATATAATTTAATAAATCAACTAGATATTTATATCTAAAAAAAAAAAATTATAAAACCATATTTAATAATAAATACAAAAGTATTTTCTTGATTTAAAAAACAAAATAAAGTATAAAGTGATCCTTAATATAACCTTCGGCTTTATACACAGATAAAGATCCTTTTTTTATATATATTTTTTTTTATTTTTTTATTGTTTTTATTTTTATTTTATATTTCTCTTATTAGTTCATAAATACATTTTTTTTCCCTCAAAAAGGTCTTTTGTTTCCTTCATATGTATTTCTATCTCTTTCTAATTGAAATAAAAACAAAATAAAAAACAAAATGGAGTAAGAAGGCACTTATACAAGCGTCAAGCAAATAAATAAATAAATAAATAAACAAATACCATTTTTTGGAAAATGTAAATAATTTAAATCAATCAATTTTATTAAAAAAAAAAAAAAAACAAAAAAAAAAAATAAGAACATAATAAAAATTACATTTCCTTCTTTTTTTATTCAACGAATAAATCCTTATTAATGCTTTCAAAAAAAAATAAAAAAAAAAAAACAAAAAATAAAAGAAAAAACAAAAATAAAAAAAAAATTAAAATAAAACCTGAAGCGATATAACTTTTATTCTTCAATAAATTTTTATTTGATTCTTAATTTTCAAAATTCTAAACATGTTTCAGAAAAAAACAAAACAACAAAATCAAAAAAAAAATATTTTTGTTCCTTGTTAAATTTTGTTTTTGTTGTTTTTTTTCTATTTTTACTTTTGATGAAATATCTCTACCTAGGTCCTAACTTCTAACTATGAAAAGATAGACGAGCGACTGTAGACAAAAAATCTAATCATTTCTAGAAAGTTTATGTATGAGTTAAAATGTTCGAAATGTTCGAAATGTTTTGAAAATGAAAATTTATTTCAACGATATTTATAGCTACTACAGTGATGGATGAAAAAATGGAAGCAGAATAAAGTGTTAGAGTATTATTATTATTAATATATTTGTCTTGAATGAGGTGTAACAAATGCATTCAATTAAATGTGTTTTGTTAGATGTGTTCAGTTATAAAAAAAACGAGGAAGAGTGTAGTAGAGTAGACTGTGTCAACTCTGGGATACCCGTATAACCGTAACATATACATTATATCATCCGGTTAATTACTTTTGGCAAAATTTCAAACATTCAGCTTTATTAGGTGTAGAGTAATGCTCATATAAAAGAAGGAGTTGTATGGCAGCTACTCGAACCCTTTGCAGTAGACCAACCAAATTTTGCAGTAACTTTGGCCATTACATTAACCTATTTTTGCAAAATTTCAGACACGCAGCTTCCATAGGTATAGAGTAATGCTCATATAAAATTAGAAGTTGTATGGCAGGTACTCGAACCCGTGGACCTAAATGGCTGAATTTAAAACTCGATTCCGTTTTTTGCATAAAAACGAATTTGTGAAAATTTCATAATCCTAGCTCCTTTACTTTTTGAGTTATCGTGATGACGGACGGACGGACGGACGGACGGACATACATAGCTAAATCGATTTATTTTTCGATTCTGATCCGATCCATACACTTGAGTTTATATCTACCCCCCTCCTTCTCTGCGTCACAAACGTAATGGCAAATTTATTATACCCTTGGACTATATAGTCATACGGGTATAAAAAATATTAATGTTTGGTTGAATGTGTTTTATTTTAGAAAATAAAATATCATAAATTATCATCAACAGGCCAAAAAATATTTTATTTATTTTTAATAAAAAAAAAAAACAAAAACAAAAATAAATAAAATTTTTTTATGAATTTAAATTATTTTAAATGTATGAATTTGTTCATTTACGTTTTTAAAACTCACAGAACATTTTCTGGAAATTTTATATAAATAGTAAAACATTTTGGTATTAAATATTAAGACAATGCTTCAATGGAACATTTATGTAGTAAGTCTTTATTATTTACTGTGAAAATCTGAAATAACCAATGTACGCTTTGTTGCATTGCTTCTATTGAAAAGCAAATAAACCAAGCATTGCAATCAAAGTATTTTCAAAATTCCCTCAAAGTTCCATCATCTCTCTCTCATCCCTGCATCTTTCCCTCATAAATACTTTTAATTATTTTTTCTATTTAAAAAAAGCGAAAAATGGAAAAAAATGGTGTAGAGGTTGGCACAGTGGCTTCGGTTGTACAATACTTGAGTTCGATGCACCAAGCCCAGTAGTCAGCACCATAGAAGCCAAACAAATATATTTTTTTAACTTATTTCGGTATATTAAAAAAAAATCCAAATAAAGTTTATAATTAAAAATTTATAAATAAAGCAAAACTCTATTCAAAAATCAACATTTAATACAATTTTACGTACATGTAAATAGGTACACTTTAGCATGTTGGGTAGGTACATTATAGAATGTTAGCAACAAACTAATATTTCGATTTGAATCTAAGCAATGGTTGTGAAAACTATGCATAGCAATATTTTTTAAAAATATGTATACAAAATATTAATAGACGGAGTTACGGTTGCGATTTCATTTAAGAATATGGTATTGATATACAATATATGTATATATATGTATATAATTAAATTAGAAATAGTTTTACTTTCAATTGACCTTCCGTCATTCTGTGACGGGCCAACAGCTAGTTAAATAGAATATCAGTTGTATATAAAATCGATTACAGTATTTGTAATAATAATTATACAGTATTTTATATACAAGTCAATTTCAAGTAAGTCTTGATATACAAGCTGTCCGGAACTCTAAGATCACGTAGAACGGAGATGATAAAAAAGTTCATAATTGACTAAAACTTGTTGGATGGAAGGATGGAGAGAATCTATTTCTAACGGTTTCCGAGAAAAATGCCTTCAAACTAATTTCGTAATATTGTTGAAAGAAAAACAACACTTTCGCCCCTGTACAATATAAAAGATTCATTTAAGTATCAGTATAACCAGCTGAAGTTATGAGCTTTCATAATAATCACAAGGGTTTTTAATCCGAAAAATACTGATATTTTTTACTGTTTTTAAAAAATAACTGCAAAATTTTCATCAGACCGTTATTAACGTACCAATTTTATTTCAGTTCAACGTATTCTTTAGCTTTAATCACTAGTCCCCTATTCCTTGGCTTCAATTTTACTCACATCACAGTTTTTTCATATCTGGTGTAAAAGTCACCCATTCCTCCAATAATATTAAGAGCTCCTAGCTGATACGTCTCTAGCTGATATTGAAATATGATAATTAAATCCGAATTATAACTGTTTTTTATTTTAGTGATTTTCTAAAAAAAGATTTTTTTAACACTCTTGCCACAATTGTCAATTTTTCAACTCGAGTTCTAATCGAGAGCGAATGCTTCTAAAATTCCAGGCTCCAGCTAGCCTTAAATATAAAATCTCAAATTTGGGCATGACACTGCTCAATTCTATCAAAAATTTTATTATTTTCAGAAGTACAAATTATTAATAGAAATACTAAGTAGACTTCTCTAAATTTTTTTGTCCAACACTGTACAGAGTTCGTCATATATTTTAAAAATTCATTGAATATCTTGACTAAAGTTTTATTAGGCTAGTCAAGGTTTTAAAAATTGATTTATTTTTTTATTTATTATTTTACTTATGCTTTCTTTACTATTTATGAATGGTTATTCATAAAGTCTTTAGAAGTTAACATATTTTTGAATTAAGTTTTTTTTTCATAGTCCTGGCAAATAAGACAACACCTCTTTAAAATAAAACTTTCCTTATAAATTTTATTTTTACTTACCAAAAAAGAAAAATCCAAAAAAAAAAATTCCGACATTAATCTTAATTCAAGTACAAAATTAATAAAGTATAATAATAATATTAAAAATAATAGCCACTATTCATTACTCATTTAAATTATCCTTATAATAAATATATGAATCTATTATGTATATAATATATATTTATTATGTATAGGTATATGTATGTTGCAGTCAAATATAAATTCTTGAGAATTTGGCCAACAAAAAAATATAAAAAAAAAATTTACAAAAATTGAATAAAAGATTAAAGCTATAATCCACATACATTCGAAATGAAAACTTATTACAATTCTTATTTATTATGTGTGTTTGGCCATTATGTATGATTTCATATTTGCACATACATATATTTATATACGGAGATATATATGTATGAAGTCATTTGTATTTATATATAATAATAATTATTTGTTTTTTGGCAATATTATTCATGTCTTTTCTTAAATATTCGATAACATTGTTCAAAAATATAAATTTTATTAGAAATGGAACGTTTAGTCTTAATGGTTGTCAATTTTTTATTAAGAAAATTTGAGAATATATATTTTCGAGTCTCGAAATTAAAAGTTTAAAACCAATCCAATCAAAATCCTGTCCGGCAAGGTCTTTAATCGTAATTTGTTAAACTCTGATCACTATTCGATTACATAGCTGTTTAGACTATTAATTACAATCCGATTACTGTTATTATTTAAATTATAAAAAATAAAAATTTCACTATAACATGATTACGAAGTAAAAATGAATTTTCACTTCAAGTGCAATTGTTTTTTTTTTTCAAATGCAAGTATTTGTTTAAAGTTGAAAGAAGTCGAGTATTTTAGAAATTAAAAGTTGAACCTACATGATAAAAAAGAGGTATTTAGCAAATAAAAGTTATAGTAATTCAAGCCCGTCCCAAATAGCGGCCACCAAGAACTAATGTCTATCTTCAATTTTTTTTTCACTTTCGGTTTCTTATAGAATATTGGGAGTTAGATTTTTGAAAATTATAATGGTTAGACTTTTAATTCGAAATTGATGTGAGTACTTTCTTTAGTCATTAAAATTTTGACAGCGTCTAACGGTTAATTTTTTGATTAGCATTTTCGTGTTCATGTTACTTTAAAAATTTTTGTGATGCTTGTGTTTTGTTACTTTACAAATTAGTTTTAATAGATTACATATTATCCAGCCCCCAGGCAAAAGACTAGTATTTAAATGGTTTTCTGAAGTATAACTATTTAATTAAATAAATGCATTTGAGTAAATATTAATACTTGCATTTAAAAGGTAAAAACTTGCTCTCAGAAAAGAAACTTACGTTAAAATTAGAAATTTTGACGTGTAAAAGATATATCATGTATTATGTTTTTAAATGTTCCTTAAAACGTTTTTTAGTTGAACGTCAGTTGTCATAAAACCTTACATTACGTCTTTCTGTTTTCTGGATGTTTCTGAATCCGCAAACTTTTGAACATCGTGTAGTTTTAATAGTTTTATTTTATCCGAGCCAACTTTATATTTAGTACAATATAAAAATTGACCTACAACAAAGTGAATTTTCAATATAGGTTTATTCGGCTCTATATTGACATTTAAATTTTATTTTGTACAAGAAGTTGAATAATTGGCAACTCCACTAACGCTTAAATTTTGTTTATTATTTATTTTTATATAGAATTTTTTAAAAATTTTCCATTCATTATAAACTCAAATGGACACAGTATGTAAAAATATTTTTTTGAAATATTTTATATTGCATTTATTAAGAAACAGAAAATTGTAGCAATTGTGGTTGTTAATTTTCGTTAGATTTACAATGTATTTAATATAGAATTAAATATGTTTATAATATACCGTATATTACAATATATACTTTGTTTGAAATTATTTATGAAAATATTACATATACTAACAAAATATAATTATTTTGTTTTTTTTTTTTACTGAGAAGTATCATTGGTTTTGTTATCTCTTAGTGACATTTGTATGAATTTATTTAATTTTAACATTTTTATAAAACCAAATAAAAACCAAACAAATAATATATATATATAAAAAAACCCTTACCAACCACCCACAAATCTTAAGATTTAATTTTATTAAAAAAATTTTGTTATTGTATTTATTTTTTGGTTAGTATTTCCATAAGGTTTGATAAACTTGTATGTGTGTATAATATACTAATTTATAAATATGTAATATATACCACATGTATGTGTGGGAGCCAAACTTATATAGCTTAAAGGACAAAAACAAACTGTTGAAATTTTAAAATTTATATTTAAATCTAGAATAAATAAATTACTGAAATATTACAAAGTAAAACTATGTATGTATTTATGTATGTGTATTTATGTATAAATTTGAGTAAAAAAATCTTGAATGAAAATACGAAAATTAAAAAAAGGTCATATATTATGTCGTAATATTATTAATATTGTAAATATGACAATTGTTGACCTAATAAATTGTTATTGTTGCAATTGTCAAATTCGGCAAAGTTTTATATTCCATAAGAGTGATGAATCAAGCCTCCTAAAATTTTTATTGATAGTCAAGATTTAATAATCAAAAATAGTATACGAATTTTTGAAATTCAATATTTAAATTTACCGTTATTTTCGAAACATAACTTTGTAAAATTCTTAATGAAGCATTTTCTAAAAACGGTACTTTTTTGAAGTTTTTTAATCGTGATGGGATCTTAAAATTTGTAACTAATACCTTTTAATTAATTAAACATAATGTAAATAATACCTGTCAAAAATATGCGTTTACTATTGTTATTCATTTTAATTTTGACATTTTATATTTATCATTGAGCTTAACTGTCAAAAAAATAACAAAATTTTTATTTTGTACCTACAAATTTAAACAAATTTGAGATAGTCAACATTTGTTATCGTCACGGTATATTTTTCTATAAATATTTTCTTTTATACAAAAATATTCAGTTTTTTTATGAAAGAATTTTATTTTCATAGTAAAAACGATATGAAATGGATAATCAAGTAGAAAAATATTTGAATATAAATTATTTTAGTATAAATTTTTTTTCTTTTTGGGTTGATTAGACAAAAAAATATAAAAATTATATTAAATTAATTAAAATTTATTAAAAATATTTTCCTTTTTCCAAGTTTATAAATTTGTTTGATTTTTTAACTTTGAAATAATTTTTTTTACAACAATGGTACAACAATGATTTATGGTCCAAAATAAAAATGCAATAGGAAAATTTAAAACTATATAATTTACGTATAATAAAATTTCTAGAAAATATAAATTTAAAATATATTTAAGTATAAACAGATTAAAGACTGTAGATTTTACAGATTATTTTATATACAAATTAAAGGAAAAGTATACATATTTAAAATATATTAATATTATTATTTAAGTTTTGATATTAAAATTTATTTAATTTACTTTAATACAATGTTAACTTGATGTATTGCATAATGCAATAGATGAAGATTATTAATCATGTATATGGTGTACTGGTGTATGGTATACAATATTAGTGGAAGCTTTATGGAAAAATTACGTAAATTCGAAAGAAAGTGCATAAGAGTTTGTATATTAATAAACTTTGAAAGTCTGAGTCCGAATACAAACAATTTTATATCATAATATTTAATCGGCTTATTTTTTCCCATACAAATATAAACATCCTTTTTTAGGACAAACTATTTAACCAATTTTAATGAAACAACAACCAAAAGAAAGGTTTTTTTTGTTTTCATAGGACAATGATATTTTTTTTTTAGAATATTGCGTTTTTTCAGGTGAAAACCCGTCTTTAATTTAACGTAAATTTGAATTTAACGGTCACGCTGTTAAAAATTAAGGCTTATGACTCTAATATTATGCGCCGACTTTCTGGGTAAAAGTAGTGCATTTTCGGTTGTATTCGCAGCTCAATCAAACTATATATTATAGGCGCCGACTTATGTCTTTTTTTTTTTTTTTTGTTTACTTCAAATGTTCAATGAACAAGGAGATTTAAATTTTTTTAAATTTTTTTTTTGTTGTTTTTTTTTTCTTTATCTTAAAAAGTGAACGAAAAAAATGAGTTCTTTTCGAAAAGCAATACATTTGGTTTATACAGTAGTTTTGATTTATAACGAACTCGGTTCAATTTTAATTATAATAAACTTTACACTTTTTGCTAAAAAATTAAATTTTACCTAAAAATGTAAAAAACTTACATTATATTACATTGATATTTCTTTTATTTAAACTTTAAATACCTAAATATGTTGCTTGGCGATTAATTAAGTCTTTTTTATTTAGTTTTGAATATAAAAAAAATCATAATAATGCATCAAAAATACAAAAAAAAATTTCAATAGAAGAAAAAGCACTATACATAGGCTTGAGACAGACACATCAAATAAAATTCTAGCAAATGAGTTCGAAGTGTTCATTCTAGAATCACATTCTACAATGTTCAAGTCTTATACTAATTTTTCAAAATTCACAGCATTCTTTTAAAACGACATTCGTTTATTACGACAATTATTTTCCGTCCCATCATGGTCGTTATAACCGAAAAGTACTGTATTTTGTTTTTGTTTGTAACTTATTATAATACAGTTATAAAAAAAAATTTTTTGTAAATCGTAAATTGTTGCTTTGTTGCTTTTTGTTAAGTTTTATGTACAATAAAAAACCGACTTCTGAAATATATTCTACGTTTGAGAGTCATGATATTAAAATATATAAATATTTGCAAAACAGTTAAACAAATAATCTTTCTTAAAAAAATAATTTGTACCTATTTTAAATGATTTGTTACTTAGGACCTAACCAACGCGTACGGTGTATAATTTCTGGAAATTTCTAGAAAATTTTGAAATAAATAGTTAGGTACATGAATTTACATGTGAGCAATCGAAATACGCAACGTACTGGTACCTCGGATTTACAAAATGACAAAGCGAAAAATAAAAATAGAAACTTTAAAATAATATCTTTGTAAAATATTTGTTTATTAAAAAATACCTATAATATGTTTGCAGAAACTTAAAAAAAAAAATAATATTTCTTAAGAAAAATGATTTGTTTCTTATGGATCAGCCAAAATCAGCATGTACGGCATTCAGTTTCTGTCAAAAAATTTTGAAATAATTAGTTATGTAAAAAAATTTACATGAAAGCATACGCGACGTACTGTACCTCAGAGTTTTAATATTTAAAAATTGACAAAGTGTATAAGAATACATATTGACATTGTTTTTTCTTATGCTGCTGCGATTAAATTTTAAAAATAAAATATTTTAAAATAACATTTTTTTTTAAATAATTTAGTTTAAAACATACAAATATTCAAATAAATTGAAAATACCTACAAGACAATATGTTTGCAAAACTAAAAAAATTATCTTTCTCAAAAAAAGTTATTTATTCCTTAAGTCCTAACTTAAATAAAAGCGTACAGCGTATAATTTCTGTCAAAAAATTGAGAAATAAATAGGTACATAAATTTACATAAGAGCAGCGAAAATACGCGTAACGCAATGTACAGTATCTCGGATTTTTAAAATTTACAAATATTGACAAAATGTATAAAAATATTATTATTGGATTTTCTTATATTTCTAATATTATGTTTTAAAAAATAATATTTTTTTACAATAATTTTTATTAAAAAATATCTTATATTCAAAATACCTATAATATGAAATTAAAAATATTTTTGTAGGTACTAAATTAAATCATTCAAATAAATATTTTTGATAAATTAAATATTGTACGCGCGTATCGATTTACCGATAATGGATATGTAGACAGACGTATTGACGTACTGCCGTATAAAAATTATACGTCGTATGTTTTGATTTCATTCTAATAATTGAGAAGTTTATTTCACACTTTCAACATCGAATAATGTTTTTTTATAATAAAAAAACTATTTTTAGTTTTACTTTGACAAAACGAACGAATTTTATATATCAAAAAGTGTACATGAAGATTAGATAGGCGTAGTTTGTAAATGGAAAGCTAATTTTTGTTTCAGGAGTACATAATTGTTAGATTAATCGTCATATATATATTTGACATCTTAAAACTACCTGTCATTTGAGAAGTTAATTATATTTAATAGTATTTAAATATTAATAAAGTGAAAAAATTAAGGCTAATTGCTGATATAAATATAAAGAATATTTTTTTAAAATGGAAGGGGATAAGTGCTTATTGGTTATCAAATAAAAAATATGATTTAACATAATTCAAGAGAATTTTAATTAAAGCCATCTGCAGGAAATTATTTATCTACTCTGTTATATACTCTTTTACAAAGGCTGGAGTAGCTGGCAATAGTTGAGAGTAGAAAAAAGTTTACTCCTCATAAAGGAATAAAAGCAATAATATTTATATAGAAATATATTTTTGTCAATAAAAAACTTAGGAAAAATTAAATAAACAAACTAGACAAAAAGGTATAAAGTAAACTAAGGAATTCAGAATCATTTTTCGCATGTTTTCAGAACTTTAAATAGGCATATATTATATAGTAGTAAAAATTTACCTATGTAGCTTTTAAATTTAAAAATGAAAAAAGGGTAGGAAAAATTTATTCTTTGATTTATTGAAAAACTTTTTTTTTTGCTATAAATCTTAAGATTGAGATTTAAAAAAAGACTTCGGTCAACTTGACTATTATTTGTACTTCTGGCAGCTTCAATATTATATAATACTAAATACTAAGCTTATAAATTATGATATGTTTAATTTTGTTGTACATATTATGTATTCATAAAGTTTTTTAATTAGTACAATTTAATACAGAATACGTACAACATAGTTCAAATCGTACTAAAATTTTTAAAAAAAAGTACGGTTTGCTATATGAAGGACAGCATTAACTCGAATTTTGGACTCTTGATTTCAATAAATATATGTATATGTTTAGAAATATGTATTTATTAGAATACTATTTATATGTATTTAGAATTTTAATTTAATTTAACTGCACCAATTTATCCTCTCTTTCAACCGGCTTAAGCTATAGAAATAAAACTCAAAAATTAAGTACCGATTGAGTTGTTTTAATAATTAAGAAAAATTAGAAATTTTTTTTAAGCAAATTTCAAGCGCAAGAATTGTTGACAACACTGTTGGCATAATTTTTATTATGTATAGTCTAATATAATTTACACAAAACGAATTTTATATGTTAACTTAAAAACAAAAATAGCTCGAATTTCGAGCACAGGGCGATACTAGTTCCAATAAATATTTGTACAAAATTATTCAGAAATCATTATGATATAGCATTAAAAACTCCAGAAAATGGTTTAATATAAAATATATTTAACTACAAAGAGGAGTTTCCGCCCTATGCTCCGACAGGAGTGGCATTTATTGAAAATACGTGTATTGTAGAGTTTATAGTTGTATCTGTAATTTTATTTTTACTTGTAATTGTAATCTCTAATTATTATTCGTGTTTTGAAATAAATGTAAAGGAAGAAAAACAAAAAAAAAACAAAGAGGAGTACGTTAAGAAGACTTTGCTTATGCGTTTTATAGCTCCTGAAAATTTCATCTTCTTAGACAAATATGGATATATTCAAAACCAAAATCATGTCTATATTATTTCATTAAAGTAGACGGAATATTAGGGAATATTAATGAAGATAATATAAGATATGATATGTGAATAAAAGAAAAAAATAAATTAATTTGTAAAGATTATTGGTGGTTAAATATATCTTAAGATATTATCTAAAGACATTTGTGCTATTTTTTAACTGATACTATTAGTTTAGCTAAATTTAAGTTTAGGTTACGCTAGACTAAGTTAGTTAAATTTTTTTAGAACACTTTCAGATTAAACATTAACTTAAAATAAAAGTTTAAAGGAATAGCTTTCTAGAACTAGCTTTTAATAAAAGCATGTTAATTCGAAAGATACTTTAAGAAATCTTTTTAAGTTTTTCGCATTATTTTTGATTATTAATTTGATATTAACAATTATATTTAGTTTCGTAAACCACATACCTTTAGATTCAGATTATTTAAAAAAAAATACCTTTCCATACCATTACCCTCAATTTTTTCATTAATTTTATGAAATATCAGAGATAATTGAGAATAATTTACTATAAAATTTCTTTAAAAATACTGGAAATTCATTTTAAATCTCCAAAGTTTTTAATTCAGTTTAGTATTTAACTTCAATTTCGCAAAGTAAAAATACACAATAAGTTATTTTCTGAATTCAAAGAATATTTTATTAGTGCAAATATTTTTTTTTCTTTAAAAAGGAATTTAAATTAAAAACAATTTTTTTTTTAAATATAAAACGTTATTTATTTTATTAAAAAAATATCTATAAGATACAATTTCAACCAAAACAGAAAAATTTTTTCATTTGCATCACTTCCTTAATCAGCATTTATAAAACTATACAAGTAATAAAAAATATTACAAATTTTTTTTTAATCTTAAAAAAAACAAACCACAATTTTAATGAAAAAAAAAAATAATTATTAATAAAATGTTTAAAAAAAAAAAAAAAAAATTAAATATAATTTTTAGAAAATTCTTCTAAGATTTTCATCATTCTAAATAAAATTTTTCTTTTACTTTTGGTTTTTTTTTTTTTAAATTAAATACTCTTAATAGTTAAAATAAATAATGTATCTTTTAAAAAAATAATAAAAAAAATTACACAAAAAAAAGAAGAAAAACTAAAATATCATAAAAAAAAAATTTTTTAAAAGGAAACGAAAGTATTTTTTTCATTTCTTTTATTTCTTCCTAGAAAGGATTTATGGGATGTTTAACTACTCGTATAAACTGAAATGATAACAAGTTAAAGTAGCTGAATCCTTTTTTCATTCCTTTACATTCATAGAAGAAGTATATATATTTACTTACTTATTTTATATATAAGGTTGTATGTATTTATAATTTACGTATGAACCAGTGACGTGTCGTGATTATTTAATAAAGGTAAGTTAACCTATGAAAATACTTTAGTGAAGTATTGAAAATATGATTAAAAAAGTTTCAGCAAGTGATTGCGTGAAAATTGTATTAAATATTATTTTAAAAATTATGAGGCAATTGTGTGAAAGAATACTATCTAATTACACAAGTTCGATCAAACTTTGCAAATTTAATATTTATTAATTTTTAGCAGCAATTAATGTTAAAAATGTTGTTCAAGAAGGCCTTGTATATCAACTTTTGTAATGCAACTGACTTGTTTAAGATGGTTTTTTATATCTTGAAACCAGCAGCACAAATTCAAATATCAAAAGTGTTGTATCGCAGAAAAAACAATGTTCGTTGCTATATAACAAAACAAGTCCAAGGTGGCGAACTTGTGGAAAAACTGTAAAGATCTTAAATTTGGAAGAATTTAGCAAAAGCTTTGATTAGAAAGGTAGAAATAAATCCAAGTAATAAAGTTAAGATGAAATTTTAATACCTTCAATTGAAAAATTCTATTATATGAAACTTGATTGAATTCTTTAGTTAAAATACCGTAAATTATGTCGGCTTGAAAATCATCCTGCATTATTTAAAACCGATTGAACTTAATTCAAAGAATTTAAACTGTAGATTAACAATTTTTTTTTGTTTTTAAGCTCTAACTGTTCAACTGTTAGGCTAATAAGCCTGTCTATACCATAGCTACATATTGGAACGGGGAATTAATCTTAATGAATTCCACATACAATTTAAACAAGAGGTAGTACTACGCCTTATAACATGTAGAAACGTCTTAGATTTTCAATAGATACAATTCTATTTTTTGATTATATTATCATATTTTGTATTAGAGTTATATGGTTTTCTATATCTGTGAGTTATATTATTCAATTAAATTATTTGTTTATATTTTGTATTTATTTATATTCTTATATTAATGCATTTTTTATTAAAGATATATAATTATTGATTTTTGATTAAGCCATCAACTTGAACCCAATGGCGAATGGTAGCTGAGTCGAGTCGAAAACCAGAAAAGTTTTTTCACTTTCACTGGCATTCGAACCCAGGCCTTTCACATGAAATTTATCTCATAAATTAAAAATAAAATATTATTACTTCGAAAAATTTAAAAATAGAGAAATATATCGTTAGTAGGCTGAGCAACGCTCACTTTGTTCTTTGAAAGTGAATATCTCTGATATATATATGTACTTCTATATATTTTTCTGTGTAATAATTGTGCTGTCGTCTCTAAAAATATATTTTGTAGCATAGAAAAAATTAGATAAATTTTTTTTTGTGTTGTCAAAGACTGAGTGTGTTTCTAAATTCCAGACAAGAAAAAGTGGAATGGGTAGAGTTTTTTAGTTTTTCGTATTTACCAAATAAATTATTTGTTATTTATTTCCTTGAATATGATTGCGGTATGTTTTCCTTATGACTTTTTATTTTTTAAGGTATAATATGTAAAAATACTGAGGATCAGTATTATTCTTAAAGTCATGGCTCTATTCTTCTTACTTTGTACATTTGTCTCTTAACTCCAATCCGTCCCAAAGCTCTGTGCATTAGTGAAGAGGAAGGAAACTTTTAGCTTCTAAGAGTTCTTAGTAATTTGAATGCCTGAGCATAATATATTACCTTGTTACTTGAAGGTCCGAGTTCAAGGTAATATATGACTTCCTGGTTAAAATGATTGGTCGGTTCCTTGTTATAGCATTAGTATAGAAGTTTAACACATTATTCAAAAATCTAATTTCGATGCCTCTGTCATAATGGGTATTTATGTAAATACTAGACAAATTGGATTTAAATCCCCGAAATCGATTTTTGCAATTACAATTCTTTTCTTACACTGTATGACAAGTAAACAAAGTGTGTTAAATTTCAATGAATATAATTCTATACGTTTATATACAGTCGTACATACGTTAATAAACGTATGTACATTCATTCAAATGAAACAAATGTTCCTTTCCTTTTTCACTTCCGTATTAAAGTATATATAATATACTATGCACATATATACATACCTATTTAAAAAAACATATAAAATTCCACTTTAAAATTTAAAATCCATGTAGAGTTATTTTCATTTCACTCCACTTTATATACGCAATTTAAATTTATATATATATAAATATATTGCATTAATACTGTTTCAATACATAGACAGTCATGATGAAAGTCAAAATTTTCAAAATAAGTTTTTAAAATAATGTAACATCAGTTTTAAGGAACTGTATATACTTTATCTATATACCATACAATATGAAAAGATAAGAACGTAAGTGCATTATAGAGCTTAGGTAATGCATTTCTAAAGTATGAAATATTATAAATCAAATGAATGTTTTAAAGTCTATGTATACAGTGAGTTGACAGTTAAAAAGGTGAATGCGGTAAGAGTATATCATGTAGTTGATTAATCACATGTATGGTTTTACTGATGATTTGCCATTTATGTAAGTGTATAAGGTAATGATGATGTATGAAGTGGTTTTTCTTTATTCTTGTGTTAGAAATATCACTCATGGTCACTTTGAAAATTTTTGATAAGAAAATTTCTTGGAATATTGGATTAGAAAATTTTTAATTTTCTGCAATGTATTTTTTTTTTATTTTAGAATTTTAAAAAAAAGAGTTTTTTTTTGAAATTTGATTAAAAGTTTTGATTAATTTTCACAGTGTTGGATTTTTTTTTTTTAAATAATCCATCCATGAATTGAATCATTCTGCATTTCGTAATGGGATCATTTTAATAACTTATTCATTGTAACTCATGAGAATTAAATCCATGCAATTTTTTTTCCTGTTTTACTTTTTGGAGAAGCATTAGGCTTCCACAAATCTTCTATTCCACATGATTTTCAATCTCATGCCTTCTGAAAAAGACGATGCCATTTTCTCCCCAAGACGTCATTGAATTTTCCTAGATTTCCAGCAAGGTGTCACTGCGATTTTGCATACCCCTCTTGGCGTACAGAAAAGATGTTTGTTGGGTTATGTCATGTCAACTTGACAGTTGCATATGTTTATATAGATGAAGTTAATTTTTTATTTGCTATTAAGCTATAGGATATTTCGGGAAAACGATTGAAGGCAATATTTAATATTTTATTTGTTTATTAATTATTATTTTTCTATTTTTAGACTATTACATATTTAATTATAAATTATTTTTATATAATTTTTTTATATTGCTATATACTATTTATTGAGTTTACCTAGCCAGGAATCGAACCCAAAACCTTTAGCATGGAAGGCCGGGCCACAATTATTGCACCATCGCCTGGATAAATCAACGCAATTAGTAGGAAGAAGCGATTTAAAATTTTTTGGTGCAGGCTTCTTTATCCTAGATAACAAAACTATTACTGCTTGGAAAAATATGTGGTAATTCATATAAAATTTGATTATTGCAAGATATTCTGAAAAATGTCCAAACTAATAGTGAACCTATTATATCAGTCCAAGTTTTTTGAACACCCAACGTAAGCACAGTTTTCTTGGGTGAAGATTTCCGAGTTAGCATTACTTTCTCTGTCTCTGTTATTAAATTGTTGGAATCTACTGTTGATCTTTGTCTGAAACTGTACTGCATATTGGCATAGTGCTATAATCTTCATTCGATAATATAAAAATTTTCATTTGTACAATTAATTTTGAAACGCGATGTCTTATGCTAAAAATATTCAATGTACTGAGGAAGTAGACGGTCCATAATACCTGAGATTTAAATGAAATATTTAAATGATTTGAGAACGAATCTAAGTAAGCTAGTTATTATAATGTTTTAAACTTCTGTACTAATACAATCACAAGATACCAACCGATCATTAAAAATTGGAAGTAATATAATACCTTGAACTCAGACCTTCAAGGAACTGAAAAGAGTTTCTAGTACTCTTTGAAGCTAACAGTTTCCTTTCTTGCCACTAATACTAAGAACTTTGTCGTTGGTTGAGTGGAGTTAGGAGACAAATTAAATCAGTTACACGTAAGATGAAAAATATATAATATACATCTATCAGAAATAGGATGCATCGAAACATTTATTTGTGATAAATATGAAAAGTTTAAATTATGGAATGAGATAGAGCTCCTGCAAGCTCTTTGTAAGAACTCAAAAGAATTGAATCACTCAGCGTAAGATTGAATAAATTTTATCAAACCATATAATTGATATATTACTTCGAAATGTTTATTTATTTTACATAATTCTAAAATCCACGATTCAATCTTATTGAATCCACAAGTGGAATTGACTTCAAATAAAAAAAAATAAAAATCCATTTCTTTTTTTTTGAAAAGAATCCGTTTTTTATAATGCAATATTCAAATATTTAAATTTTTAAGCTTTTATAAAATCTTTTAAATTAATTTTTATAAATCTTCTTTTAAATTATAAGGATTTTTTTTTTACCTAGGTATATATACCTAAATTTTATTTTTTTTTTATCTTATCCTATTTTAGAAAACAGAAACAAAAAAAAAACAATCTTCTAAATCCTGTATAATTTACCCTATCAAAATATCTTGCAAAATAATCCTAAAGATAATTTTCTTTCATACTTTTTTTTTATTTTGCAAAAAAAAAAAAAAATAAAAAACAAAACACAAAAATAAAAATTGAATGGTATGACTTTAATAATTTTCGCGATATTTTTTTTTCAAAAATTAAAAAAGGTTGCATTATTTCTTTTTATTTTTTTTTTCCATTCTGAGAATTTTCTTTTTCTCACCTGAAATACTTGAAATATTTAAAATAGAAAAACAGTTGTTTTTACCGCAAAATGTATACAAATGTTTTTTGTAGATTCAAATTCAGATTTTGTTTTTGTTGTTTTTCTTTTTTAATAAGAGCCCGTTGAAAGTTTAAATGGAAATCTTGTTAAATTGGTTGAATTTGAGTATAAAGTATAAAAATTGTATATTTATACTTTTTTCAGCTTTGTTGGTAGAAGATAAGAAAGTGATAAATTTATTATAGGAAAAGTTTTGGCTGTTTGCCGTTATATTTTTGACATAAAATAAATTTTATTTAATCTTGTATTGAAAAGATTATGTAAAGAATTTTGCGATTAAAAATGGTCAGGGGAATTCGAGGCGAAAGATTTATTCGACAATTGAAGAGAGGCCAGAGTTTAGGGGAATTCAATTTAAAAATATTATTGAATTTTCTTTGAAAAATAAATGTTGCATACTTCTAGGCTATTCTAATAAGATTACCGTTACATTTTTAAAAGTTTTTGATATGAACTTCAATAAAATAATCAAGAGACAATCAATTCGCAAAGTTATTTGCATTTTAATTTTTCAAAAAGGAAAATTGCATACTTATAGGCTAGTATTAAAAAATTGCATACTAGTTAGGCATCATTTTTATAAGTTTTTTAAATGAATTATAGCAAATTGTTTCAAAAAGTCTACAAGAATAAAAATCCATTAATATTTTATTTAAATGTGAAACTGCATACTTTTAGGATATACATAGATTAATTTAGCCATATGAGAAAAACTGCCTTAAAAACTTTTGTTTTAAATAGAAGAATATGTAAATTTTGTGAATGTGATTTTTTATATTGTAAATTTGGATGTGTGGTTAGTTTTTTCGAAATGTAACTGTAATTTTGTTAGAAGCTTTAAAAGAACCCAAGGCTCCCGTTAAATTAAAGATAGTTACTCTGTTCAAATAATTTAACGTTATTCCCATTTCTCTGATCAGAAGGGTTTAATTTAAATAATATTGGGGTTTATTTAAAATCCATTTCTGTGCATTAACATGTTTTTAGTTACATGTGCTAATTTATATGTGGATTTTGGTACTATGGGGGACGATGATAAATGGGTGACCTCTTAAGAAGGAAGATGTTCTTTTTAAAATTTTCTGAATCGTATACATATATATTACAAACTTTAGGGAACATATTAGACAGGGTATGAACGCCTTGAGCGCGAGACAAACGAATTTCCATAATCTGGATAATTCAGGGATGAGCATCTGTGGTATAATTGTTTCTCCTTGAAAAGTTTATTTTTATCATGGAGGCATTAGTTGTTTCTAAAGAACAGGTATTAGTCCCTACAAGATATAAAACAAGGTTCAGTGACCCAACTTTAAAATCCAAATATTATATCTATTAAATATATTCTTCTATAAAGTGAAGTCCATTTGTAATTAATTCTTTGTTCTGAATTTCAGATAACATTTTATCTGAATTTACTGAATTCACTATTAACACTGGCTAGAATGTAATTTAACAAGTAATGCACGCAAATATTAGCTTATAGAATTAACATTATATGGTTTAAGTTAAAAAAGAATTTTAATTAAATTAAAAGTAGTAAGTAGAGTAGAGTAATGATTCTGTGAATAAATGCAATTAAACAAAAACAAATGGTATTCGTGAAATAATTACTTTGAAATTATTTCTGCAATATCACTTCTCTCTCTATCTCGCACTCAGTATTCTATTTAATTAAATTTAATTTTGTAATGGGGAATTTAACAATATAATTTTTTTTAACTTTTTTTTTTCTTGTGTTTTACATGGATTTTTTATACCCTACACCTATAGAATAGGTAAAGGGGTATATTAACTTTGGTATGGTGTTTGTAACCACCTAAAGGAAGCGAGCTAGATATGGAAAAGTATATATATTTGTGATCAGCGTGACCGCCTTAGTCGATATAGCCATGTCCGTCCGTCCGTCCGTCCGTCCGTCCGTCCGTCCGTCCGTCCGTCCGTCCGTCCGTCCGTCCGTCCGTCCGTCCGTAGGCACGATAACTCAAAAAATAATGGAGCTATCTTGATGAAATTTTAACTGTAGGTTACTAGGACTGAAAGTACGGCGGGGATTGCATATGGGCGAAATCGGCCCATGGGTTCGGATTCTGGACCTTTTAATCGGTTTCAGGGCTAACGAACAAATATAAAAAATCACGATAACTCAACAACTAATGACGCTATCTTCATCAAATTTGTGCTGTAGGTTACTAGTAATGAAACTACTTCGAGAATTGCGTAAGGTCGGGATTGGACCATGGGTTCGGAACCTAGAACTTTTTGATCGAATTTAGGCCAAACGAGCATAATTCCGAAACCAATGAAGATAGAACCTCCAAATTTAGTATCAGGGTGTCCCTTCCTATTTCCTAAGTGTCTTGTGAATTTGGGTCTCATTGGAGTAGTGGGTCGGGGACCAGCCACACATTTCTGAAGACCTTAAAGCATATCTTTAAAATTAATAAAGATAACAACTTGAAAAAATGTAGCAGCTTCCAATTTGCCACAAGGGTGTTCTTTACTATCTCTTGCGTGTTCCCCTAATTTGGGATCAATTGGAGTGGTGGTTCTGTACCCCTCTCAGACCTCCCAAGTTTTAAAGGCTTATAATCGAAATTACTAAAAATAGTTACTTAAAATTAGGATAGACCGTTCAAATTGTGTACAAGGGTTAACTAGTACTATAAGTACAGCGCGGACTATATAAGGGCGAAATCAGCCCAACGGTTCGGATTCCGGACCTTTTAATCGATTTCAGGGCTAAGGAACATATATAAAAAATCACGATAACTCAACAACTAATGAGGCTATCTTCATGAAAATTGTGCTGTAGGTTAGGAAACTACGGCGGTGATTAAGTACGGTGAGGATTGGACAATGGGTTCGGAACTTAGAACTTTTTGATCGAATTTAGGCCAAACGAGCATAATTCCAAAACCAATGAAGATAGAACCTCCAAATTTGGTATCAGGGTGTCCCTTCCTATTTCGTAAGTGTCTTTGAAATTTGGGCCCCATTGGAGTAGTGGATCGGGGACCAGCCACTCAGTTCTTAGGACCTTAAAGCATATTTTCGAAATTAATAAAGATATTAACTTGAAACAAATGTAGAAGCTTCAAATTTGGCCCAGGGTGTTCTTTACTATTTCTTGCGTGCCCCCCTAATTTGGGGTCAATTGGAGTGGTGGTTCAGAACCTCTCTTAGACCCCCCAATGTGTAAAAGCTTATCATCGAAATTAATAAAACTAGTAACTTAAAATTAAGATAGAGCGTTCCAATTGTGTACAAGGGTTAACTAGTATTGAAAGTATGACGGGACTGCATATGGGCGAAATCGTACCATAATTTCGGGTTCAGGAACCCTTGAAAAGTTCAAGGACTAACAAACATATATCTTAAAAACACCATAACTCAAAAAATAATGCCGGTATTTTGATGAAATTTAACAGTAGGTTACTAGTAATGAAAGTACCATGGGAATTGGTTGTGGTCGAGTTTAATTTCGAAGCCAAAGAATATATTTCCTATGTCCTATGTGTCTCCGAAATCTAGACTTAATTGTAGTGGTTCAGCTATGTTCAAAGGTACTTGCTGCATTTATGTAAAATTTATTTTTATATATAAATGAATTATATGAAAAGGTCTAAATTTGTAATTGTATTTTAGAAATACTATTTATTGCATATTTTGCGTTTATAAGCTTTTCTATTAGGTATATAAACTAACCATTTAAAATAATTGCAATTTTTAAAAATTTGGATTATTAAATATATTATGCTTTGATTATCTTTTTATCACAAAATTTAATAATTAGAATTTTTTCATTTTGTAATTGAATTGGAATAATTGTTTTTTAATATTTTTAAATAGATTAATTAGTAAGAATTTGTAGTATTTTTTAATAGATAGTGTAATTAGAAAATGTTTTTAGTATTATACAGTTAATTTGGTTAGCTATGACTTACGATCAAATTAATAACAGCTTCTATGGTGTTAAAATGACTTATGGATATGTCCTTAAATTTGAACCAAATAGGTGTAGGGTATTTCTAAGTCGGTTGCACCGACTGACTGTTTCTTTACTTGTTTTTAATATCTTTTTTACCAGTTTTTTATTTCATATTAAAAAAAAAATAAATCAAAATAAAAAAGTTTTTGAAAAGAACAGAATCGTTCTTTAAAATTTTTATTTTTGGATAAAAGGGTATTCCTTTGAGAAAAGAATGATGGTTTAATTAAAAGTTTCATTTTTTTTTTTAAATAAAGTTAAAGTAAAAAGTTTAGAAATATTTATATATTTTTTTTTGTACTACAGCTTACCTTTTCAAAGAATCCCTTCAAAGAATATTAAACAAAAAAATCTATATAAAAGGGCATTTAATTCAGGTCAAAATTTGAAGTTCCTTGAAAGGGCTAAAAAAGAAGAAGTTTTATTTTTTAACATCATAAAAGTTATAAGCGTTAATGTTTCTTATATCAAATGATTTGCAATCTTTTGACTTTTTAAGCTTTTTTGAATCTTTTATTTCAAAATTTTGTTATTCTTTTTTTTTTTCGTTGAGTACTTTTTTGTAACTGTATTATATGACTATAGTAACCGTTATATGAATATCTATAAGTCCTATTTTGATGTAGGACCAGCTATCTTATGGATAGGAAGCTAGTATAATGGAGAGGGTATAAAATTAACATGTACTTATAACTAATTAAATTCTTTTCATTTCACAATTTGAAATTTAATTAAATTGGGTGTTGATGAAAAAATAAAATGGTTTTAACAGGGGTTTTTTTTTTAAATTAAATTTTTAATTTTTTTTTTTGAACATATTTTATTGATTGTGAACAGATAATTATATCTTTTGCGATAACAAAGGTTACAATTGAATCCCAGCAACTTCAAATGCGATGTCCTAAGATTCAACTGTAACCTTTATTTTATATGTAAATCTATATTTATCTGTTTAATATAAATAGGAACTCAAATTTCCTTTATATATTTCCAAATTTAAATATTAATTTAAAAATCATTCCTTTAATAAAAATAAAAATTAAAATATTAAAAATATATTTGATAAAAACAACACTTTCGTATAATTGCATACTTGTAGGCTACAATTGCATATTTATAGGCAAATACTTAATAACCTAATCGGATTAATATATTGTAATCTGAAAATTAAAATATTAAAAAAATAATATGCAAAAATATAAGCCTTCTTTCTTAATTGCATACGTATAGGCTGCAATTGCATACTTATAGGCAAACGCTTAGTAGCCTAATTTTATTAATATATTGTAGAGTTTTTTAATACAACGACTTTTTCTTATATAGAAAATCTTTAATACGTCGCATTTGCAAAATGTGAAACACATATTCTCCAAACGTTTCCTTATATACTTATGATTTAGAAAAATTCAAGAAAAGAGTCAACTGATTCCGCTTGGGTTTAACAATCAATTCTTGAAGTATATTAGGTGCTTATCCCAACTGGGACTGTCTTTTTAGTGAATAAGAATTTCTTACTAACCGAGGACTTAATGTTCGAGCCTCTTGAAAGTACTAATCAACTAAACGAACAATAACCTACATTCTTAGAACTTTTTAATTAGTTATATTGGAAAGTCTACAGCATATCGATTCTATTACTATTGACTATATTGAGTACAGTAGTCCACAACCGATGTTATAACCCAAATATATTAAAGGTCAAAGTTTTTTTCAATTAGATGAAAAATTATTAATGAAAAAATTTAATAAATTACGACAGCAAATTAATCAAAAGAAAAAAACATGGATATATAACCAATTCTGGAATGTATACATATTAATATTCTGAATTTAATTTTGAAATTTCATAATTTTTCACTTAATAAATATTAATATGTCGAAATATTTTTCTATGTAATTGTTTTTTTTTCTCTTTTTTTTTGCAGAAATGAAATTCTAATTTTTTAATAGAATTCATTTCTTCACTGAACAATATTTTATGATTAGATTTTTTAAATGGATGTCCTTTTTTCATATTTTTGTTCAATATGAACCCTACAAATATAATGTAGGTTAAAATATATTATATATATTTGTCTTGGTATATATGTATATATGAGTAATATGCACAGTGTTGGCACAAGACGTTTTAGTGAATCAATCAATTTTTGATTTCTTGGGTTAAAATGACAGCTTAATTTTAATATGAAAGGAAATGTTAAGATGAATAAATAGTTCAAAAAATTACGATTACTTTTCCTACTAAGCTTCCTCTGTCTAGTTGTGAGAACTCAATTGAAATGTATTCTGTATTACTGTTGAGACTTTTCAGGGTTGTGGAAAGCATTTAAAGCCAACCAAAATTACAGTACGGGGTTCACCTGTGTAATGTTCAATTTTAACCAACTAAATCCACTTCCGGTTTTAAATCATCATTGGAATGAACTTTACATACAAATGTACCGTTTGGTTTTCAGGATTAGGATTAAGAAAGGAAATTGGAATAATAAACGAATTTGTCGAGAGACGGATCGTCACACTCCTTGTTCCACGTTCGAAAACTTTGAGAGAAGGATTTCCCTACTAAATATCTATTAAAAAAAGTTATTATCCGGGGTATTCTCCGATGGCTAAGTCGAGTGAGCCTTGAAGTAACACTGGGATCGTTCATAAAATGGATAGCTCTATTTGACAGTTTATCGAGATATTCCAGTGCTGTTTGTTCCCATATATACGCTTTATTTTCCATATTAAAGAAGGTTGTTGCGGTAACACTGGGATCGTTCATAAAATGGATAGCTCTATTTTACAGCTTATCGAGATATTCCAGTGCTGTTTGTTCCCAAATATATGCTTTATTTTCCATTATTGGTCTAATGTACATTTTATAGATAAACAACAGTTTCCTTTGATCATCATTTTCACAAAGAATTTTCAATTACTCCAAATTCAATCTCACCTTTTTTTTTGGTGCAAATATTGAACACAAATCCAGATTGTTAACGGTGGGATAAGCGATTTAGAGAATCGATTTGTTTACTTAAACAAAGAATTTTCTGGGTTTCGCCAAAATTTATTGCCTTAATAGCACTCCCCCTAAGCCGGCCATGTCCATTTTTTTTTTTAATTTTAAAATAAATATGCCATAGAAACAGAATAAAAGCAAAGCAATAGAGAGAAAAAATCATTTAAAAATAAAGTTAATTTGTTATTTTCATTCATTTGTGTATGTCAGCCATTTATTTCTTCCTATGAAATATAATTTTTCATTTCACCATTTTGACTTTTCTTTAATGTAGAAAATTTGGAGCAAAAAAAAAAACCAAAACAAATAAAAATATGAAAAATCTTTTTTTATTTTCTAATCATAGATTAACCATTTTATTCGAAAATTCGCTTTTGCTTTTAACATGTAGTTGTTGTCCCAAAAGAGCAATTTCCGAATATATATAATATTATATAGTATATCTATAAATATATACATATATCCATATATATATATTTTAATTTACATTGTATGCTTAAAAAAAAAAAAAATCTATCCATTTATTAAACATACACACACACATATTTTTATGTATATTATAGTAATAAAATCGATTTCACATAATTCATTTTTTTTTTCGCGAATATATTGTGAAGGTTATTGTGCTCTCAGTGTTAATGTCTTCCTTTCAAAATAAAAAAAAACACAAAAAATAACTGTATCTCAATTTTTAGCACATTTTCAAAAAATTTTGTAAAAATGTGCCTATATAGCTTCACTCTGTCCGTCCGTCTGTCCGTCCGTCCGTCCGTCCCTTTTTACCTAAGGCTGACTAAAAAATATCAGAAATGGGTAGGTATTGCAATAAAAATAATTTAATGTTAAAACTTTTTTTTGTAGCCACCCCCGTTACGGAGCTACAGCCCCACAAAGTCGAAAAAAGCCCTATATTTAAACAGTTATAATTAGAGTTCTATAAGAAATATTTCCAACCTGAAAACGGTAACAGACAGCTGTTCTTATAAGCTTTACAAATTTTTAAAAACCAATTATATAGGGTTACCATACGGTACTAAAATTTACCGTTATCCAAAACTAAGTTTTGCAAAATTTTTAGTCCCTCATAACTTCTGAACGGCTAAATCTAGAAACTTGAAATTTTGGGAGAAGTTAGATCCTTAGAAATAAGTAAGAGTCAGTTAACAAAATTTTTTTGGTCACGCCCCCTCTTTAGGAGCTGTAAGGGGTCGAAAATTGAAATTTTGCTAAAAATTTAGCTTTTAAACACCTATAACTTGAATACCTGTCAAAATTTTTTTTTATTTGTGTACAAAATTGAAAGCTCCAAAACGACAGTTTCAATAAGTGTCAAAGGTTTTTCTTAATTTTGACTTTGTCCGTCCGTCCGTCCGTCCGTATGTTTACAAAAACTTTTACACCGTTTGAAATAGAGTAATGAAATTTTAACCACGGGTAGATATTACAAAAAAATTAATTTCGTAGAAGAATTTTTTTCTGTAGCCCCACCCGTTAAGGAGCTACGGCCCCCCAAATTTGGAAAAAGCCTTATTTTTAAATTGTTATAACAAGAGTTCTGTTAAGTGTATTTTCAATCTGAAAACGGCAAAAGATAGCTAATTTTATAGGCTCCACAAAAATATAAGGGTTACCAAAATGTATAGGGTTACCATACGGTACTAAAACGTACCATTAAGCTAAACTCAACTTTTGCAAAATTTTTGGCCCCATATATCTTCTATACGGTTCAACCTAGGATCTTGAAATTTTGGGAGAAGTTAGGTCTTCCGAAATTAATAGGAGTCGGTTAACAAAATTTTTTTGTCACGCCCCCTGTTTAGGAGCTATAAGGGATCGAAAATTGAAATTTTGCTATTTTCAACCACCTGTAACTTTAACACCTGTCCAAATTTTTTTTTATAAATATGCAAAATTTACAGCTGCAGCATTATGTTTTAACATACGTTAAAGGTTTTTCTTAAATTTGAAAGGGTCTCTTTAAATTGAAGAAATTGTTTCTTAATCTTAACCATTTCTAGGTAAAATTCCAAATTTTGTTGGAGTTCAAAAATGATTTCCTAGAACCGGAAAAAAATGGAAGGGTGAAGACAGAAGGGGGGGTGAGCAGATCCATCATAAGTTTGCTAAGCAAAAATTTGGGAACCTTCCCCATTGGTGGGCTACTAAGTCTTCAAAATTAAAACTTTTATGTTCTTATAAAATAGTAATTTATTCACCAGTATAAGTTTTTCCAAAATTAAACGTTAACATTGAAGCTCCAACATTATATTTTGCTTTTATTAACAAGTTTTCTTGAGGGCATTGGGGTTATATTCTAAGTATTTCACTATTAGTCATTTAATTAATTATTAATGAAATAACAAAATTATAAATTAAAAAAAAATAAATTATGAAATACTCAGTAAGAAACCGTATATAATTTTGAAAATGTGCTTTTTAAAAACCCTTGGTTTTTTTCCCTCACTTGTTTTAAAGTAATATTGTAATAGGTAGGGATTTATGGTGTAATTGAAAATACACAAAGAAAGTGAGAGTAAGAGAGACAAAAGGATATTGCTATAAAATAAAAAAAATAATTAAATTTTTTTCAATTTAAAAAAAAAGGACAATAACAACAACAACAATAAGAAAATAAAAATTAAATAAAAGGAATATGAAATGAAATTTATATTTTTTAATACATTTTTCACAAAAATTCAAAAAAATAATAATATTATATTTAAATATTTTGTTTTTTTTTTTTTTTTGAAAAATGATCAAAAAATGATTGAAAAATACCAAATACCACTTTGTTATATTTTATTTTGTTTTAAAAAAAAAAATATAGTTGGTGGCATAATAATATACCTAGGGAATTTTGAAATTAATTCACTTAAAAAGTATATTTGACGTATCTGTCAACAAAGTATAACTGTAATATGTCAGTTGGGCAGTAGGCTCCTATGTAAAATAATCAGATTTTACAAGAAATATTAACAAACTTTGTAAACTTTACAATACAAACCACTTTATACAAGAAGAAGTAGGTTTTAAGAAATAATATTTTGTAATTTTATTTGGTGAATTAACGGTATATGAAAAGAGTTTTGTGCTACAGTTGGAATATTTTGTCATTCAATCATTTAGCGAAAATGTTTATTTCAATGCATATATTAAGCTTAAACTCACATATTTAGTTAAATGAAAATACCGTAAGTCAATAATAATATTTATTATTCTATCAAAATTAAATACCGATGTAAAAAATGCATTTAATTGATCGAGTAAAATACCATTCGTTGAAATGATGCTCAGTAACAGTTATATTTATAATTCTCATCAATTGGTATAAATTGTTTTCAAGCACAAGAAGTTAACGAATTCTGAAATTTTTAAACTAACCAATTCTTTTAATCTAATTTAAAGTATAGTTCTTCTTTTTTTAAGCCAAGGTCTGTCACATGACTGTTTAAATAATATCGTAATCAGGAAGTATATCTATTATTTTGCAAATCACTGTACATTACCAATTCTTTTGACAGTTATGGATATATAATTTTAAATGATTGTCAATTAATATATATTTTTTAGAAATATCTATTTTTTTTATACTTTTCTTTTACGAATTTTTTTTTTAGGATTTTTTTAGGAATTTTTATTATTAATGGAAAGTAAGTTGGTTATATACTTTAAATAAGGTTTATTGGTTATTTAAAATTTTTTTTTCTTAATATGTCAAAGGAATCATTAAAAAAAAAACTTCAAGGACAACAAATTATTTTGAAAAAAAAAAAAAATAGAAGCATAATAAAGAAAATTTATTTAAATGGGTGTATATATATATATAATCTCAATGTCCTTGAATTAATATACATATATTATATGACATTGTAAAATGTCTTCTTTTTTTATTATAAAAGATTTAAGTTTTACTCTGATTTTCTTTTGTATACTTCTGTATATATAAATGTATATATATGTATTTTCACTAACTTAAAGTGAATTTTTTACTTTAATCATATGGAAAATATAAAGTAACACTAATATTTTATGTACATATACATATATAAATATTTATAAATTATGCATATCCATTAAAGGAATACAGGAATAAAATCAGTGATGAAAAAATAAAATAAAATAATATAAAATAATAAAAAAAAAAATATAGAAGATGAGAAATGAGACTAATATTTTTACAAGTAAATCTCTATGAAAGCTTTTCAATAATATTAAATCTTGTATTTTAGAAATTAAATCCACCAGTCGAGGCACATAAACAAATCAACTAGAAAGTAAAAAAAAAATATAAAAATATTTTTAGTAGGGATACAATAATGTTTATACACGCATATATACATATACCCAAATACATTTAGATACATATTATAACTGTTTTTATTTTGTTTACGTATATAAAAATCCAATCCACCTATCCACCCCATCTACATACACACCATTAAAGTTAAAGTAACAAATATATTTTTAAGAATCCAGGATTTTTATTTTTTTTTTTTTAGCTCAACAGTTCCTTTCTTTATGTGTTATCTATTGACAAAAAAAAAACTAGAAAAAAAAAACAAAAATAAAATCAAATAATAAAAAAATTAAAAGCATACATAAAGGTGCCTATCTACCATGAATTAGAAACAGGGTGTTATACTGTGAAAGTTAGTTATATGAGTAGAAAGCTCTCAATTTATCATGTTGAATGCTACGTGTATTATCAGTGTAGTTCTACACTCAAATTTTTGAAATCTCATAATCTATTGAATTTCCTATGAAACACCCTGTAAAACCTGCATAAAATTCCATGTTTAACACTGGTATAAATCCCCTTAAAATTTTAATTTTAATTTAATTTCAACTTGTTATACTGGTGACAAAACGGGATTTTTCCAAAATTTTCGAATCAATTTGAAACTGTCAAATGTCACTATTTAGTTAAATTTTTGACAGCTGACAATTATTTTTCTAATAGACCTCAAACGACTATTCAACTTTATATTCTAATTAATTATCCACAGAAATTGATTATATTTCACCAAGCCTTGTTTGTGAGGCATATTGAAAACCTTTTTGTTTTGTTCACCAGTGAGGTCGCTATGTTGCCGCATGACTTACCATGTTAAATCATAGAGTTAGAAAGTGGATAATTTTTATGAAATTTAAGGTTCGTTTAAAAAACTTCAGAGTCGGTTTCCTTTTGATATTATTTTTCACAGCTTCTTGATATTAACCTTATCAAACAAATGACTTTTAAGTATTAAACACACTGTACCTCTTACATATATAATGCCTATTCGTTATATAATAAATTTTGTTTTTTCTACTATATATATATATATATACACAAAGTGTATATAACATAATCTCGTTATTTTATGAATCGAAATTGAATTGCCGCGTTATTAAATCGGATTTTTATAGATGAAAAAGGCGAGAAAAAAAAATAAAAATAAAAAAAAAAAGAATACGAATTTTTTGTTTTTTATTTTTTTTGCAGTAGATGAAAAGAGAGAGAGAAAAAAAAGTGAAAACGTAAATGAAATTATACTGCTTTTATTCAACTTTAACCCATACTCTACCACCTTTACAATTTTCAATCCATTTTTAATATTTTTTATTGAATATTGAAAATAAAAAAAAAATAAAAAAAAGCAATAATAAAAATAATAATATAAATAAAAATAAATAATACACGTGTGAATGTATGTAAACAATATACATGTGTATAGTTTGTTTTCCTTTTTTTTTTTTTGGGACATATCAAAGTTCCGTTTGACTTTTTTTTTGCCCCCTTGTCATTTATTTTTTTTTTTTTTTTTCACCTACGTTATGAATATTTTGGTAAGGCATACAACAAATAAAATTACCAAAATATTCAAACACTCACTTTGTATTGATATTGTGTTTTTCGGAGCATTGAAAACGTCTATTGTAAGGTTTATAATTTGGTGCAAAAATAATAGAGAAAAAGAAAGAAAGAAAAAAAAAATTAAATCGAAGGAAAAATATAAATTGGAAAATTTTGTTATGGAAACATTTTGTATGTAAATGAATATAGAATAATAATATAAGATATTTTATTAGGTGATATTGATATAAAATTTATATTAAATAATTTTCTGATACATTTTATCAATATTATATGAACACATTTTTTCCTGTATTAAAATATTTGTTTTTATTTTTCGAAATTTTCAGAATAAGAAATAAAGTCAAATATTAGTACAAGTATGTAATTTGGTTTAGTTAATCACTTATCTAAAAATCGTAGGTGTTATTCCAAAAAAAATTTCTTAAAAATTAATAATATTTCTAAAATCCTAAGTACATCTATTTTTAGTATGAGATATATGGAAAACATTTACTGATTTTACTTAGGCCTGACCTGATAAAAATAACTTAAAAATTAATAGACAGTCACTAATCAAAGCACACGATGCAAAATATTCGGGGATTATTATATTGGTGAAAATCTAAAATGTCATAAGCATATAAAACAAATAGACTTTTGGAAGATCGGGAGGTTGTCCTAAAAAAACCAACTAAACTCGTCCACAATATACATGTTCTATTCAAAATTAGACAATATTGGCTAGACCCATTGCTTAAGTTTTCAACAAAAACAAATTGGTACAATAATGAATAAAACACTAAAAATCTTATATAAGATAAATATGCAATGTAGCTCGAAAAGTCTATGTATGGCGACAGAAGAATTAGATATTAATTAATCAATCTACTTCGAAAAATGTAAATATATTTATAACATTTTAAATGAAAGACTAAAGTCTAATTGGATACTAAATAAACGAAACGAAATACATAAATATAACACAAGGAACAGATTTAATTTAAATATACGGAAAGCTAAAACGTCCACTAAACACAATAGTCTGAAAGATAGTAAGCGTAGTATAACATATAACAATTATCCGAAATAAAAGAAGAAGAATCTAGATCTTTTAGATCATTAGATCACAAACATTTTAATTTAATCCTAATAACACAATAGTACGAAAACATCAATTTGTCTGGGGTTTTTTTGAAAAAATTTCAAACATACTGTTTTTTGTATAAGTGGTCATATAAAAGAGTGACCTTGAGCGAAATTGAGTATAATGAGCCTGTAGTTAAAATAGCTAAAAGTTTATTTTAAGTGAATTTCTGATTAGCTGCTATTTAAACTATTATTAAAATTTTTTAGAAGGCTCTTCAGGTTTTAGATCTGCTGCTTACTACAATATTAACCGTTAGGTTCTTGAAAATTGTTATTGTGACTAAAAAACAATATTTTTGTATAATGCTGGTGTTAATTCTCTTATTAAACCTTAAAAATTAATTTTAGTGTATTTTTTCCAGGGTATTATCAGTCTTTAAGCTACATGAAAAATTTTCTATAGTCTTAAGCTAACTGATCAATACCGTATTGATTAAGACCTCCACCTTTCATGTGGAAGTTCTTGGGTTTAAAACCCAGTCAGATCATATTTAATAAAAAAATATCGTAAAATTGTGTAATTATATCGTAATAGTTTATATCGTAATATAAAATAAGATTTAATATAAATATATAAATAACTCTTGTGTCGGATAATAGATGACAAACAAAATTAACATTTGTGTATTCATAATCTTATATTATACTCTCTGATTACTAGTAAATATAACAATTAAAGAAACTAAAATCCTGCTTTAATAGACTTGGTGAATACTATACTTTCTATAAAAAAACAGAAGCCATATAAAAATGTTATAAAGTAACAAGTTACCTAAAAATTATCAAATTATTCAACGTCATAAGCCTCTCAAAGAATGTTTTTAATAAATTTTGTAAAATGAACAAAAATAAGTCATATAAGATATCTTTGTTTTGTGAACTTATTGTTGCGTATACACTAATAAATTTTATTTATCAGATACCACCAAAAAAAAAAAGGGTGGAAAAAATATATTAAAAATATGCATACATATTCGTAAATATATTAAAAAAAAAAATATTAATAGAATAAAAATTTAATATTTTTTATGATAGAATTTCGCTAAAAAATAAAAAAAAAATTAACGAATTTTATGAAGACTTTAATATAAGAATACAAAAATGTTTTTATATATATATATATTTTTTTTTATATCCAAAGCATTTCAAAAATCTTTACATTGCTTCTGGTGATCAAAGTAGCTGTGTTTGGTTGGTAATGTTGGTAGGTGATTAAGATTTAAACAAAGCAAAAACAATTCAATTTTCATTTTCATTTTATTTCAATTAATTTATTTTTTTATTAATATTTTTATGATTAAACTCATATTAACTTTAATAATAAAAGAATATTGTTTTACAATGTCATATGAGATTGACAGGTAATTTGATTGTATTTTTTTCAATCTGATATTTTATACATCATTAATTTATTTGAGATATAAAATTATTGAAATATTTTATGATATTAAAAATATGTATGAAATATTAATAGACTGGAATAATTGCCATACATATGAAAATAGTATTGTCACATTGAAAATACACGTTGGTACAATTTTTCAACAGATTTCATTTATTATTTGACATTTGAATACGTAGAGAAAGCGAAAAAGTTAAAAGTTAAACAACTAATTAATGACTGCGTAATAACTGCGACATGGTTACGTCTATTGTAGACACTTTGATATAATTCAATACATTAAGCTTAGTTTGACAGATAGCTACGTGCAGAGAGCGAAACGAGAGCGTTCATTGTAGATAGGCTATTAAGCTAAGAATATAAAATAAAATTCAAGAGTATCCAAAGTGCGTCTAACAGAACTTATTTTTAAATTGAATTAATAAACAAGGAAATCTTCAAAACCTTTAATTATTTTTGTAGAATAATTAAACTTGAAGTTTTAAAAAGTGTTATCACATTACATTGACTGCAAAATATAATTAGGAAATGGTTCTGTTTTTTGACGGTCGAATGACATTTAATTGAAAGACTGTAATAAATCTTTTTTAACTGTCAACTTTATAAAAAATGCAATGTCAATTTGATAGTTAGACTTAACTTTGCAATTAACTGTTAGTTCAGATTAAAAACAATATGTAAATTTAAAAGTTATTAAGAAATCTCCAAAAATTGAACTTGAACTTTTAAAAAGTGTTACCACATTAAGTTAATTATAAAATGTAAAATATGATCTATTATGAAAATATGTCATATTTAGATGTCAATTCAAAAGGCAACCCACTCTACATCAGATGTCATTTCGATAGTTAGAGTTAAGGGTATTGACTGAAGTTTGCAAAAAAACTGTTAGTTCAGATAAAAAATAAAATTTAAAGGTCAAAGTGAGAAGAAATTCCCAGCAATAAAATGCTTAGAAGTTATATATTTTGAAAAACACACTGTTTTTTGAAATTAAATTGAGTTTTCTAACTTCGTCTAGACGAATTTAAAGAAAATAAAATAACATGCGTCTAGCAATGTTTGTAAAGTAAATTGTTTTTTAAAAAGTAATTTACTCAGCAAAATTGCTTAAAATAATATTTTTCGTATATTAAGTTGAATTTTTAAAAATAAAATCTCATTTCCTGTCTAACATAAAACTTTTTTTATTCTTAAAAATACAATAAAAATAACAATAAAACAAAAAAACAAAAATTTCATTAATTTAGACATTTTTTTTTCTTTGTTAAATCTGATAATTGTGTCATTTTAAACGTTTTTTATAGCAGTCATTTTTATACCATTTTTTTTTTGTTCTTTAAGTCTTTTAAAAAAAAAAGTTTTTTAAGCTTTGAGTAAAAGTGAAAAACCTCTGAAAAACAAAAAAAATAATTATCAAAATGTAAGTCATTGTATTTTTAATCGTAAATTCACAAAAAAAAAAACAACAACAACAAAAACAGAATAAAAAACAATAAACAAAACAAAATACCATTCGAAAGTTTTTAATTCAGTAATCGCCCGCCCTTAAATCAAATTTATATCCTGTCAACTACACCACCAACATCATCAACATTAAAAAAAATACAAAATACAAAAATAAAAACAAAAAAAAAAAAAACTAGAAATAAAAAAAATTTTGATTTTAAAAAAAATATCTGAAAAGAAATTAAAAAATAAAATTAAAAAGTAATGAAAAAAAAGCAAAACAAAAAAATTTAATAATAAAAAATAACAAACAAACTGTTTTTTTTTATTCTTTTTTTTTATTTTAATTTAATAGTCATGGGCCGCATAAAATCTTATTTACGACAAAATTTTTGACATTTGTATTTCTCTTAAATGAAAAAAAAAAGAAAGAGAGCAAAAAACTCTCTTTGCTTTTGTCCTGATATTAACGTTACACAATTGTTTTCCATTTATTTTAGTGCAGCTTCAATGAACATACGTAAAAAAAAATAAATAAATTTTCTTTCTCCCCTCATACAATAATTTAGTGTCCCTCGTCAGTATATTCGCCGCAATTCAGTTATTTCATATGATAATCATACAGTGACGTTTATTTTATTAGAAACGATTGTCAAAATTTAAGTGGGTTAACAAAAAATATTATGAATAATTTTTTTTTTTTAACTTTTATTTGGAATTAAAATACAAAAAGCCGTAAGGTTTTTTATGGGGAATAGAGCGAATTTATATGTGAAATTAAAAAATCTTAGAGACGGTATATACTGAATTATTTCCAAGCATGGAAACAGCTGCGCAGAAGCTCTAGAAGAAGTTCATAATGTATTTTTATGTCCACAGCTTGAAAGTTCTACGAGACTGAATTACAAAAATTAATCACTTTTACATTTAATATGTAGGATTATGTTGACCAATAAGAGAAGTTAGACAGAGAGAGTTATAAATAAGCATTGCTAGGTTTGAAACAGGCGGAACCTTAAGACATGCATTAAACTTTAACAAATTGTTTTTACATTTTCATCCATGGTCAATCTTAAGCTATTAAAAGGTTTTTTTTCTTCACTAATCCTTCTAAGTTTCTTTTTGAGCTTTACCTCCATTCCTTATTCACGATAATATCTCCCGTTAGTTAACAATGCAAAATTTTTATTCCGCTCCTTAGCGTTTACCTTTTTAATTTTTACATTTTAAAAAAACGTGTTACTCGAAGAATTAGTTTACCAAATCCTGCTTTATTTGACAACGTCATCTCGTGGGTTTTCTCTTCGTCATCACGAAGTTACCTTTTTTGTCCTTCCAGAAAGATTATTTCTTCGAATCGTGCTTTGGTTGTCATATTTATCTTCTAATCAATTTTTGGCTCTACCATTGATCACTTTTTTGGTTTGAAATTTCTTTCACATTATTTTACTAGATCCCGCTTCTGTTGACACTCTTTGGCCTTTTCATTCTTCCCCTTACTTAAAGGAGTTATTATTACTTAGGATGGATTTTTTTTAGTTCCTGTTCTAGTTAGATCTTCTATATATATTAAATTTTCTTTGGCATTTTCCTTCTATCACCTACTTTCAGCTTCACATTTTAATCCAAGTGTTATGGCGCCACATTCCCGGTTGATTCTCTCACAGAATTGTCAGAAGTAGCGCCACTTTACATATGAGTAATTTTGTTATTATAAAATATATTTAAATAAATAAAAATAAAAAAAAAAAACAACAAATTTCCATATGCATATGACATATTGTATTAAAAAGGAAAATAAAACTCACACACAAATTCTTTTAAATATAATATTATTATGTTCACTTGTTCGTTCATTGACATACTTACAAATATACTTACAAACATTCTTATTTCATTATGGACTAAATGGTAAATACAAAAAAAAAAAATTAAAAAAAAAAGATAATTTGTTTTTATTTTTTTTTTATTTTTTTGTATTTTGTAATTTAATTGCTTCTCTGCGGGCAAGTTAATTTTGATAAAACCATATTAAGCTTGTTAAACGCTTATCCACTACGCAAATGTACTTTTATATATATACAAATACAAGAAATACCAATACTTTCATACATTCATATTCAAAATAATACACTTATAAAATTATATTAAGAAAAAAAAAAAAAAAAAACGAACTTAAAAAGAAAAATAAATAATAATAAATAAAAAGAGAAAATATCATAAATACCATGATAACATATAACTATGCCAGAAGCAGTAACAGTTAAATATCCGTAGAGATTTTTGTTTTTTTTTAATTTCCACATGAAACAATGAGAAACAATTAAAAAACGAGGAAGAGTGTAGTAGAGTAGACTGTGTCAACTCTGGGATACCCGTATGACCGCTATATAAACATTATATCATTATTATTAAAACATTAATTACTTTTGGCAAAATTTCAAACATACCAGCTTTATTAGTATAATACTCATATAAAAGAAGGAGTTTTATGGCAACTACTCGAACCCACTGCAGTAGACGAACCAAATTTTGCAGAAACTTTGGCCATGAAACTAAACTACTTTTGGCAAAATTTCAGACACGCAGCTGTTATAGGTACAGAGTAATACTCATATAAAAAAAGAAGTTGTGTGGCAGCTACCCGAACCCATGGACCAAAATGGTTGGATTTAAATAGCGATGATGGCTATTGCAAAAAAACGAATTTGCGATAATTTCAATATCCTAGCTCCTTTAGTTTTTGAGTTATCGTGATTATGGACGGACAGACGGACGGACGGACGGACATACATAGCTAAATCGATTTATTTTTCGATTCTGATCCGATCCATACACTTGAGTCTATATCTACCCACCCTCCTTCTCTGCGTCACAAACGTAATAGCAAATTTATTATACCCTTTGACTATATAGTCATACGGGTATAAAAAAACAGTTGATATATAACATGTATACAGTTGTATAAGGAAATAAGAAAAGATGTGTTTTTGTTGTTATTGTTGTTGCCTTGTTTCTCTTTCTCTCAAAGGAATTTGTCAAAGTCATAAGAAATTTGTTGTTGTTTTTTTTTTTTTAATTTAATTATTATCGCTGCTAATTTTTTCTGATAAATTAAGTTAAGCTTCCAAAAAAAAAGAAATATGATTAGAATTTTATATTTGTAAAAGCAAAGGTAGAGAGGAAAGAGAGAGAGTTATAAAACATATGAATGACATTAGTATTACTTGTTTTGCTGTAGTACTAATGCTCACTTCAGAAGTTTTAAAACTTCACATGTTTTATCTTACTTGAGTTGAAAATGACTCACACTAAAATTAGTATATACGAAATATGTTGATGGATTGGGTTTGCTTCACAGATTTAAAGTTTTTTAAGCTTATCAAATAGTTCATTTTGTATATTATTTATTTAGCAATTACAATTTATGTAGTTATTCGATCAATGGTGTAGGAGTCGATACCATGATTCAAAGTGAAATGTCTGAGATTCAATAAATCATGGTTATATCATGAGCAATGCTATTAGGTAATCATAGTAGTTTATATCATAAATTTATATGTTATAGTATAAAATAAATTCATGTATAAACTTTGTATTAGATAAAAATAGATGGCACACAAAAATATTTTAGCTTCACATTAAGTTTACACAATGGCTTCAGCCGAATGCTGTCTACGGCATAAAGGAAATAATTATTCAAATAAAACTGAAGCCTTTGTTTAATAACTATTTAGGATTACCCTTCTTTTAGAAGTGAAGGATTCCGAAGTTCCATAAGAATAGTGAGATGTTAATTTGTACCGGTGTCTTCAAACATTGGATAAAGTTAAAAGAGTTCGAAATAATATCCATCTATTAAATAGACAATAAATTAAAAATTTAAATCCAAACTTACAATAATATTAGAGACTTCAGCTTGTTATTTAGAGTGGAAAAAGTAAAAGCACAGATGAGAAAATGATTTCCTTCCTAGCTAAAACTTCTAAAACATTAATCACCATACATATTAAGCGGCTCATTCGGTAAAAACAGTGCGGCTCGTGTATATAAATAATAATGTGAGTGAGTTCGAATTTTAAGCGCTTTGCAACAATAAAAGGTATTTAAAATACTAACAGCCAAAGTGATTTAGTTAAATATTTCAAATAATATTCATTAAGAAAGTAAGAGGCATCTTGTGTTAAAAAGCTAGACGCCCTATGCCCCACCAGAGGTTCTAGGATCCATTAAGTAAGTTAAAAAGCTAACACTGTAAGGACAAAGGGAGAAAATTTGGTGGAATGTCATACACTTCACATTACAATTTTGTCAGAAATAAGGTTCAGGTTCTGTTATCAGTCAATTACTCCAATCACTTTTTACTTGTTGTTATTTTTACTTGGGAATACCATGGTACCCGAACACCTAGGCCTTGCACAATGTTATGCTTTGCAATATCTTTTCTCAACTGTCATTACTTTTTGATTAAAATGGGTAAGAATTATTATTGAACTTATACTCCCTCACTAAATAAGTCATGTGCTTACCCATCCTCAAGAGAAATAGGAAGCTTATATTTGGTATATAATTAATATTCATTTATTTGTTCAATTATCTTAAATGTACAAATATTTCTTAACATTTACTAATTCTTTAATACATGTTTGATGGTATCATTAATTAATTCCTAACTGAATGTCCAATTAACCAAATGATTACCTTAAGTAAAATATCTAATATATTCAATATTTTGAATTCAATCTCAGATTGAATTTAATTAAACTGCTTTATGAATACATTTTTATGTACCTGAATACTTTTTCATATAACTTTTATATTATGTTATACTTAATACTATTCTTATCTTCATCATTATCACATATCTCCATGTTTACAATCTCTTAATTAAAATGCAAAATATATTCCTTATACAAATTCCTTAATATTTAAATAAAAGTTTTCATAATCCATTCAAAGTACATTGCATATATATATTATATATATATATATTAACAAGTTTTTCTATTTTTCATTCAAATTTAATCTTAAGTTCCTAACACCAGATTCTTTTTTTTTTTTTAAATGTATCTCTGATTGTTGATCTTAAGATAAAAAAATAAAATAAAAAAAATCTTTTTTTCAATATATACTTTTATTAAAGTAGTACTAGCCCCCTAAAATGCAGAAAATAAAAATTGAAGGTAGATCTTGGGAATTTGTTACTGTGTTAATATAAAAGTAAATTGTTGGTATAAGAAACAGTTCTTTTAATGTTTGAAAACTTTTAAGCTTAAAATGTTAAAAAATTTCATTAATCAAAAATTTATAGTAGATCTTTTGCATTTAAAAGTGTTTTAGTATAAAAGTAAATTGCTGAAATGAAAGACAGTTCTTCTTTTTATTAAAATTTTAAATTAATGAACCAAAACTGTACGGACTGACATAAAAAAAAAACTCTAAAAATTTTTTATATGAAACTGATCGTCTACATAATTATTTGGTCTATGTTTTTATATTATCAAAGTGAAGTATTTTAGTTCTTAAAGGTACAAATTTTTAAAGAAACTATACAAATAAATTAATTTTATTTGTAATTTTTTTTATTATTTCTGTTGATTTTAAAAAAAAAACCAAAAAAATTTTTATCTTTGAAGGCGGATCGATTGTATGGTTCAGTGGTTAGCAAAGTGGCTGACGGTGTAAATAGGTCTGAGATTTACACCGTCAGCCACTTTGCTAACCTCTGAACCATACAATTCTTTTAAATTTATGGTCAGATTTCAGATCTAATATAAATGTATCACTAACTGACAGAATGAAAAATAAAGCCATAGACACAGGCAAGTTCAATTAAAAGTATATAATAAATAAAGAAAATCTAAAATAAAAAATAAGTAATTTTACAAATTGAATTTAATTTTTATTGGATTTTTTTTCTTCTTAATCAAACATGAATAAATCGATAATTTTATTTTGTACAATTTATAAGTACTACACTATGTTTTTACTCGTATATATTTTTTCATTCAATTACTTATATAGTACTTGTAGATACCTAGAGTAATCTATATGTTATTTTAGTAAATTCTCAGTACGTGGGTTTTTAAAAGAACGATTTATTAGATTGTTATAATTCCCTTATATTTTAAGGGTTCAACATTATTTTTTTTTATCTATAGATACTTAACTAATGGGTGTGTTTTTCATTAATTACATAACAATTTGAAGAAAAAAATATTTTTATTTCCCCTACAGGATTTTTGTTTTTTTTTTTTTTTTTTTTTATTCGATTTGTTGTTGTTCTAGTATATTTTGTGTTCCTTTTTTTTGTTGTTTTTGTTGTTTTTTAATACAAATACATTAAAAATAATCTACGTAAGGATTATGAAGGTATTTAGGTTCATTTGTAAGATTACTTAACATTATATAATATATAGAAAAATTTGGTATTAACATTTGTGTAAAATGAAAATAAAACAAAAAAAAAAAAAAAAAAAAAAAAAAAATAAAAAAATTAAAAGAAAATTTTTCCCATGACATTAATGTGAAAATTCTTCTCAATTTTTCCATTTGTTTTGTTGTTTTTTTTTTTTTTTTGGTCATTCATTAAAATAAATAAAAATAAAAATAACATCAAGTTTCATTTCTCTAATAAGGGCGGACATATATTCTTCACTTAATCAAGCTGTTTATTTAACAAGAACTTTTACTTTATATAGATTAAACCATTCATTATTCGTTTTTATTGTACTAGTAGTAGTACTGGGTAGTAGGTACTTACTACATATATATATACAATAGTATGTGTATGTATAATTTTATTATTTGGTTCAAAGACTGTGAATTTAATTCGAACATGTAGTTTTACTTTTTGATTTTAAATGTATTTTTTTTTGTAAATATGAATGTACAGGGAGTGTTAAAATTAAGTGAACAAAGTTGGAATTTATTCATAATATATGTTGTTATAATTTTGCATGAAAAATATCATAGTATATAAGACAATATTGTATTTAAAAGACAAAAGATATACGAGAAGTCAAATGGGTTGTAATTGTAGAGAAATTAGTAATTTTCGAAAATACTTCGAAAATGATTTAGACTTATTACTTTAAACTATTATAAAAAACATCATATGTTTCAAGATAAAAGAGAAGAAATAAATCAATAAATTTGCATAATGTTGCACAGGTAGCCAAATTATTTGTAATTCTTGGAAAAAACTCGTTACTTTCGAAAATACCTCAAAAAAAATTAAGACACGTCCTAACTTCGAACCGTTATGTAGAACATCATATGCCCAAAACACAAAAAGAGAATAAGTTCAAATCTATACAATGAAATAATGTCATATAGAAAGTCAAATTAGTTATAATTGTTGGAATTGAAATTCGTTACTTTCGAACATAAGTACTTTCGAAAAAAATAGAGTTTAATTTTTTTTAAATTTAAAACTGTTATGAGATATTATATCATCAACAAAATAAAACAATGTTACACAGGAAATCTTTCTTCACAGGAAATTACTTAAAGTACTTTCGAAAAAAATAGAGTTTAATTTTTTTTAAATTTAAAACTGTTATGAGATATACATATATCATCAACAAAATAAAACAATGTTACACAGGAAATCAAATTACTGGTAATTGTTACAATTGGATTTGATTACTTTCGAATACTATTACTTACGTTACTTTCGAAAATACTTTGAAAAAGATGTAGTTTTAATTTTTTAAATTTAAAACTGTTAGGAGATCCATCATATGTTCGACAATTTGATATTATTCAAAATTTTGTGCACGAAGTCATGGTAATTACAAATAGAAGTCAAAGTATTTACTTGTACTTGTTCAGATATTTATTACTTCAAAAAAATTTTGGAATTTTACAATTCTAAATTAAAATGTTTTAACTGTAATTCGATAAATGATTCTAAGAGGATCTAAAAGGATTTTAGAACTTTAGCTTTATGTCCTTTACTGTGATTATATCATATATTTAAATACTTAGAATGTTTGAATATACAATGTAAGTATATAAATATAATAAAAATTGGTAAATTGGTCAAAATAATACTAGAAAAACAAAATCAGAATAAAAATAAAAAAATTTAGTAACAAAAATAGGGATCAGTTGGTTTTTGTTCCTTGGTTGGTTGGTTGGGTGGTTCCAAAGCAATGGTGTTACCAAAATTTTTAACTTAATTCAATAGAATGTAATGTGCTTAATTTATATAATGAAATGATTTTTAGGAAGAACCTATTCATTGTACAAAAAAAAAAAAACAAAAAAATGGTTCTATTGTATTACATATGGTATACTCGTATGTGAATGATTGTATTCACAAACATACTTATAACATACTTTTAATATATTGTTATATTTTTTAGTTAATGTATAGTAATTGCTTTGCTTTTCTAGATTTATTTTTTATTGTTTTTGTTGTTTTGCTTTTACAAAAAAAACACATTACAAGTGTGACATATTTCAATGTTAGTACCCCGAAAATTGTACATACATATATGAATGGTGTCAAAAACTACAATAAGATTGTGGGTTTTTATTGCCCAAATATCACCAACAAAATTGTAATAAAAAAGAATTATTTATTGTTTAAAGTTTTTTTTTCCATTTTTGGGACAAGTTCCATTTTCCATCTATTGTTCAAGAAGTCTTGAGATTACACAATATTTGTTGTTTCTTGACAGAGAGAACTTTTAGGCTGTGGAAGGGGTTTCTGATATTTGGTTTTGTTTTAAATGTAATTTAATGATTTTGGTAAAGTCAATTTTGGAAATATGAGATTTAAAAATATTTGAAAAATAATTTAAAAAGATATTAAATTGAGTTTAAAATTTTTTTAAAATAGTTTTTGAATTACTAATTTTTTACGCAAACATTGATTTTGTGAAGAAACGCTCAAGAAAGAGTCATATAGAAGTTCCAATATTATTAAGATGGTTGGCCTTCTATCCTATAATTCCAATTTAAAAAATCATTAATCGGTTTTTTTTATTTGCAGAATCGGGAGTCTTGCAAGTACAATAAGGAATACGATAATTATGGAGAAATAGTAATAAAACGTGACTTAAACTTAATTTAACTTAAATATTTAGGGCAAATCGAAAATTAAAACAACAGTTTTCCTGCAGATTATTCAAGTCATAATGAAAGGCAAAGCACTATTTACATATTTGTATATTTTGGTAATTCTAACAAAACGAATATTACTATAACCTGTAGAAGTTGCACATAGAAGAAATGAACTCAGAAGTTATACATAACTGGGTTATTAGAATTGGTTAAGCGCATACAAATTATGCAATTGCATTCGTCGCCGATGTAATAATCCAGAATAACCTACAAAAATATTTGAATTTAGTTACATTTTAATGCAAAATATGGCTATTAAAGAAAAAGTAGTGAATGTGAGGCATTCCTGTTTAAAAATACATACCAATACCTCAAATCCGATATGAAAGCAAATTGGAAAAATTTTAAAATTAAAGAACCTAATTTGAGCTCTTTAGCAGTTAACAATAACCTGAATAATACATTAACCATGTAGAATTAGCAATTGGAAAAGGAAATAAATCGTTTCAGGCGTGCTAGAGGCTGTTTTACAATAAAATAATTAGTCCAAGAGTTAAAATAATAGCCTACCAAACTTTTATAAACCAACTCTTACATATGCTATTCCGATTTGGTATAATAAAGGTGACAGTCTTACGAAAAATCTTCGTAAATTTGAAAGAAAATGTATAGGAGTTATGATTAAATAAATTACGTAAGCTGGAATCTGACTTCAAGTATTTCCATTCTAATATGTCCTTGTACAAAGAATCAAACATAAATAGAATCAATAGTTTTATGATAAAATTAATTTGAAATCATTATGATAGAGCACTTAACAGTCCAGAAAATGGATTAATATCAAATATATTTTACCACAATGAGGAGTACATTAAAAATACAACATTGACACACTTTATAGCTCCTGAGCATTTCTGCTTTTTGAATATAAGTAGCTGTATTCAAAGCCAAATCACGTCCCTCTATTATTTCACTATAATAGACGGGCTATAAGCAAAGCTATAGAATATAGTCCGGGAAATATCACAGGAGAAAATTTAAGTTATGACATGCCTTTACTTTTTAAAGACTTTTAATAAGTATAGGCATGTCATATGCCTATGAAATATGTCATATGCTTTAATAAAAAAGGAATGTTTGTGGTTAGAAAACGTAGTGCATCAATTATTTTATTTTTCCAATTAAAGTAATAGTCTAAGCACTTTTCACAACATCTACAATATGACTATTTCACACCATTTTTTGGGTAAAGCTTCATTCCTAAACAAAATGCTTAGATTTTCTTATCAGCAGATTCTATTAGGGCTTTAAAATTTAAATACTGATTAGTGGGGTATTTATGGAAACGTGGTGAATTGGTGACGGATGCATTTGATGTTTATAGTTATGTAATTAAAGTAACGAACGTGGAAACTTAGGAATGCGTTTCTTCGATTTCTCTGGCTGGGGACTAAAGAACCTTTTTTTTTAAAAAAGTCTTAAATAACCGAAAATTTAATAAAAATTGTCATGAAAATGATTATCAATTTTAATGTTTTGTTACTTAAAGTTTTTATAAATCTTTTTGGAAATAAGTTATCACTTATTCATTATCAAGTTAAAGTTTCTTAAAGATAAAAATTTTAAATTTGTTTTGAATATATTTTCAAATCAAATTTTTTTACACATTTTACTGCCTATTCATAATCTCTTTTATTTCTTTATTTTGAATTCGGTCCCATTCATTTCAACGGAAATTATATTGTATACAAAAACAGAAATGTTTCATTTTTCTAATAAATAAAATAGAATATAAAAAAAATTCCTAGAGATTTATTTGTTGGTATAGGCGAATAGAACCTATCCTTAAAGTTGAACCTTTTTTTTATCGCCTATATTTCGTTTTTTTTTAATTTTTTTATAAAAAAAATCGTTATAAAAAATGGAAAACTAGAAAAGTTTTTCCTTATATTCAAAAAAAAAGAGAAAAGAAAAATGGTTTTATATTAAATCAAAATATTGAAAATTCTATTTTAAATTATTACATACAAATAAATAAACTTATCTATTCAGCATATGCAAAACAAATGATTATTATGAGAAAAAGGGTTAAAGTGTTAAAATTTTAGGTTCTGGGTATGAATCAAGTCGCCTTACAATATACTTCTATTTAAAATGGGTCAGGTCATGTTTAAAAATCAGTATTTCGTTATCTTTAAGTTTATGGTACTGTAAAAAAAAATTATAATCAGCATATTTAAAATTTTAGGATTCGCGGTTTTTTTCAAGGTTAGAGGGTATTTAAATTTTATAAAGTAATTACTAGAACTTATTTTAATAGTTTGATGAAAAATTGTGTAAATTTTAAGTGTTCAAGCAATTTCAAGAAAATAAATTTTATTTTGAAAAGTAGTTTTTCCAATTAAGAAGTAATTATATGCAAGTGCAGCAATAACTCTAAAAAGGATGAAAGGATGTTAAAAGAATGGATGAAAGGAAAATGTTTTCATTCCATTTTATACTTTACAGAGTAAGTTTATATAAATTCATCATATTCATACAGAAGTTTCAGAACCGATTGTAAATTATAAAAGATTCTTTAGGCATTATTAACATTCAATACCAACTGAAGAGTCTGGTGGAATTGGAAAGACACAACACTCTTAAAATATTAATTTTTTCCTGCAGTACTAGTAAACTTATTAATCGACTTCTAGTATTACATTCCCTAGACACACTCCTGATTATACTTTGATTAATTTTTATAACTTATAGGAAATTTTACGTAAATCTTAAAATATTGTTTTAAATTACAAACTGGAGTCTTATGGTTTTTCTCAAAAACTATTTTTGTATCTAAATTTTTTTTTATTAACAAGCTTTAAACTTAAGATCTTCTTATCAAATATAGCAAATCTAAAATATTACTTGAAGATTAAAGCTGTAAAGTTTTGTCTAACTAAATGAAAAAATAATTTACTTTTACTTAACTACCGAAAATTTTCCGCCTAGTCTTTTTTAGGGTCAAAAAAAATTTGTCATAGGTTTAGTTAAGAATAAAATGGTAAAAATGTTCAAATATATACTTTTATTAAAGTAAAACCAGCATTCTAAAATTTAAAAAATAAAAAAAATTTATGGTAGGTAAATATTTTGCATGTAGAAGTGCAATAATATAAAATTAAATTGCTGAAATTAGAAACACTTCTCTTTCCATTAACCTTTATCCAGCAATTTGCTTTTATATTATACTACTACACTGTACAATTTTTTTAAATTTATAATCTGATTTCTAATATTAAGAAATCTTCACAGTGTGACAGTTAGAAAAATATGTATTTAGACACAGACAATTTAATATAAAAGTATACAAAAATTGGTTCTAATACAAAGTTATAAAATATTTGCCTAAAAGTATGCAAAATCATAAAAAAATATAGAAATATTTTAAAAATAGTTTCAAACTAAATATTAATAGGATTGTTTGAGTATTTGTATATTTTTATTATATAGGTAAATATAAGTATGTGTATATATTTATATATATTAATCTAATAGAAGTTTATTTATAAATAAAAGTAAAAAGTCACATAATAAAATTAAAAGATAAGCAATTTTTTTTTCTGGTATTATGAATTTATTTTATTTTATTCACCATTTTATTTTTATCTGATAAATAATATCTTTACTTTAAAATAGAAAAGCATCCATTCCTTTAACATCATGTATTCATTTCATTGAAAAGAACAGAGAAAATATTGTTTCAAAATAATAATGGAAAAAAGATCCATTTTTTAGGTTTCCAAAATAAACGGAAACGATCCAGTCATTTGGGTGTATACAAATAAACTTTATGTATAAGTTTCATAAAAAACCAAAAGAAAATTTATTTTTGAATTAAAAAAATGTTTTCAAAAAAAAAGGCCATCAGTTTTTGATATTTAAGAAAAATTATATTTATGTGAAAATGAGTTTTTTTTGGAATGTGGGTTGTATGGGTCATAATTTACTTATTTATTTGTCACAATACACGTTATATTGTATTATTATATACCTGTATTATATAATACCTAAAGTACTTTAAGACATTGTACCTGAATGGTCCCACTGTGTAAAATTGTGTACATATAAAAAATGAAAAAAGTTTTATAAAATTTTTTCCATATCACCTGTAGTAAAATTTTTTTTACTGAAATTTATCATTGTTTTTAAATTTAAAGTAAAAATTTTCCCAAAAGATTTTCCATTATAATTTGTAGTCCTACATCAAAATAATTTTCAATTTATAATGATTAACTATAGATACAGTTCGACCTTCCCTATTTTTACCTACGTTTAATTCTGAGAAATATACGAAGAGATGAAATTTATTTAAAACGAGGAAGAGTGTAGTAGAGTAGACTGTGTCAACTCTGGGATACCCGTATGACCGTTATATAAACATTATATCATTATTATTATAAACATTAATTACTTTTGGCAAAATTTCAAACATACCAGCTTTATTAGGTGAAATATAATGCTCATATAAAAGAAGGAGTTGTATGGCAGCTACACGAACCCTCTGCAGTAGACCAACCAAATTTTGCAGTAACTTTGGCCATTATACTAAACTATTTTTGGCAAAATTTCAGACACTCAACTTCAATAGGTATAGAGTAATGCTCATATAAAATAAGAAGTTGTATGTCAGCTACTCGAACCCTTTGCAGTAGACCAACCAAATTTTGCAGTAACTTTGGCCATTACACTAAACTATTTTTGGCAAAATTTCAGACACCCACCTTTAATAGGTATAGAGTAATGCTCATATAAAAGAAGGAGTTGTATGGCAGCTACTCGAACCCACTCCACTAGACCAACCAAATTTTGCAGAAACTTTGGCCATAAAACTAAACTACTTTTGCCAAAATTTCAGACACGTAGCTGTAATAGGTACAGAGAAATACTCATATAAAAAAAGAAGTTGTATGGCAGCCACCCGAACCCATGGACCAAAATGGCTGGATTTAAATAGCGATGACGGCTTTTGCAAAAAAACTAATTTGCGAAAATTTCAAGATCCTAGCTCCTTTAGTTTTTGAGTTATCGTGCGGACGGACGGACAGACGGACAGACGGACGGACGGACGGACGGACGGACATACATAGCTAAATCGATTTTTTTTTTGATTCTGATCCGATCCATACACTTGAGTCTATATCTACCCCCCCTCCTTCTCTGCGTCACAAACGTAATTGCAAATTTATTATACCCTTTGACTATATAGTCATACGGGTATAAAAATTTAATGTTTTATAAATTTTTTTCATCAAGTTTGAATAAAATTAAAACAAATTAAAAATAAACTTTAAAAAATCTTCCCAAATAATCTCCACAATCCCAAAACTCTTCCATTTTCCCATCTCTGTAACCAAACTGTACATTTGTATCGCAGGTTTCTTCCTATAGTTTTATTCAAATAGGTTGAGGTTTTAGTGCGTTAAAATTGCCAACTACCAAAAGAAACACCGCACAGTTCCAATGGGTGACTTTCGAGCATTCCACTCATTCGTGAAAAAAAAGAAAAAAACTTAATTTATGTTTTGCGTGTTTAAAACTTTTTAAAGTTACTTATAACTTACACATGATAGATATGAGTAGTATAAGTAAATATTTTTTTAATGATATCTAAGATTATAATATATCATTTTTAATTTTGGTTAATTACCTTTAACATATCGAAATTAATGTGTTATTTATTTATCGTATATTAATGTACTGTCATTAGTTAATACTTAATTTGGTTTTTATTTTATTAAAGTTTCGAAATTTTGTAAGCAGTTTGTAGCATAAGATATATTTAAAAAGATTTTGAACAGTATGTGTAGGTATGTTTATTGTTTAAAGTATGAGTATGACAAAATAATCTCATAAGTTTTTTAGGATTTTGTGTAGAATGAGATAAATTAAACATACTTATACTAAGGGGGCTACCCTAACTTCAATTGTTAACCTTTTTGAAGAGGTAAATAAGTTTTTATTCTGTTAATTTTTCGTGTCTCATTTTGTGATCGATTTGATAGTTTTACTTGGTTGGAAGAAGCACTGCCGTATTCAAAGCTCTTAGGGTACGTTTATGTTGGAGCTGCGATAAGTGATAAGAGCGTCGATAAGAGCATAGCGTAAAAAAACTATATACGTAATAAATAGAGGTATTTATATTGGAGCATCGCTTTGATCCTCGAAAAGCAATATACATTTTCTACGCTATGCTTTTATCACTTACCGCAGTTCCTGCACAAACGAACTCTTAGTCATATTTTCTTTAGGGTTTAAGAAAAGGAAAATAAGTACAAGTGCTGATGTGGGTATAATATATCTTTAGTTTTTTCTATGGAAAAATTTGTTATATAATAAAATAATTTTGAGTGATAAGTTCATTAAGTTTAAGTTAATTAGTAAAATTTGTAACAAATTCTACTTTCTAAATATTTGTATCTAATAATAAACTCTATAATCAACAATGTGTATGTAAAATGATTTTATTTTAATTTATAGATATATTTATTTTCATAAATTCTAACTTAATTTTTTGCTCTCGATTAAATTTGACTGTTAGATGAGTTATCAAAATGTTACTTTATATTAAATTATAGGTTTTATATGATAATTATATCATATAAACAAATTGTAATAAGATATTAAGGACGCATCCAATAAATTGATAAAATATTTGTAGAACCCACTTTTGCAATTGCCATTTTGATTTTGAAAATAATTTACAAACCAGTTTACTTCTATGGTTACTTATTTATTTATTTATTCGAATATTACGCATTACAATAACTACGCAATATTGGTAAAGCCCTCGGCTGTCCGGGGCATTGTGGATTTATTCTAATTTTTCTTTCTTAATTATTCAATATGCTTATTTAAAGTTATACTATAATTTAATTTAAATATTTAAAAAATTTTAATCTTGTAATTCATGTTTTTATATAATTTGCAATAATATTGATATTACATTTTTATGTTGTTTTAGTTTTCCATTTTTAATTATAACTTTTAATTAATCTATGGTTAATTTTCATTGAACAAAAATTCAAATTGACAATTTGCATATTTTTAGGGATATTTTGACACATGGATTCCTTTAGTATTACAAATAACATAGAAAATATTAAAAAATTAAATATTTGCAATTCCAATAACATTTAAATTAATAACTTTTTATTTTGATTTGATCATTAAGTAAATATACTTATCTTGGGTTGAGGCATTATTTAAAAAAAATAAAAATAAACAAACAATAAATAATAAATATAAAAAAAAAATTCAACTTGTTATAAAAAACATTTTAAGATGAAGTTTATATCAATTATCTCTTATATTCATGTTTTATACCACTAGTACAAAATAATACAATCGTACATACATATATAAATTATATTTATATTTATAGAATTGAAGGTCAAAATATTTATATATCAAATTTCCGACAATACTTATAATGAATTAATTCAAAAAAATAAATATGCTTGGATAAATTTTTGTATTACCAGATGGTATGAACAATGGTTAAGCTGAAGTTAAGGAAAAAAGTTTATAATAGTTGTTGTTAAGGCTTTCTTTTTTTTTGTGTTGTTGTTTTTTATTGTTGTTGTTTTTTTTGTTGGTTTTTATTTTTTTTTGGTTTTTTTTTTGTATTTTCTACTAGAAAAGTATTGCAATCATAAGATAACAAATAAAATTATATTGATTTCAAGATATGGATGTTTAAAAACGCCTTTCTTAAAATTCGGTACACCTAATTCTCTTTTTACGCGATATATGTGTTTCACGAAAATTTGCATAAAAAAATCGCGTAAAAAAACTAATTTTTTTTTGCAATATCAAATTTCTTCAGTTTGTATTGAATCATATTTTTTAAATCGTGTTATTTCAAACTTGATTGCGTATAAGAGACTTGACGCAGTTTTTTAAATCGCTTTATTTCAAATTTCACCGTGTAAAAGAAATTTGAAGCAGTTTTTTAAATCGTGTTATTTCAAATTCTCATAAAAAAATTCGTGTAAAAATAGAATTAGATGTATGTTAGTTTAGATTCTATGGAAACCATACAAAAACCCGGCATTGATGTTCACTTGTAGCAATAAGTTCAATATAAATTCATTTATTAGCGAATGCATTTAGACAATTTGAAGTGTTCCATCCATCTAGGACAATTGAACTCTTCAGTAGATTATCCTACAATAGGTTATGTTGGACTACTTAGATAACTCCAAATAAAATTTGATCTAACAAATGCTTTATATGAAAAATTTTAAACATCATCTGTGAGTTGTAATAAGTAGATTAAAAAAATTATGGTCATTTCTTTAGTTGGAAAGAGAATCAACTATTCTTATAGCACTTTGTTCTGAAATCTGTGGACTGATATGAAACAAACAGTTTTAAAGTTTGTAAAAGTTTTGAAGACATGGCAGAATATTTTTCTAATAGTCAGTAAATTTTTTCTGAATTGTGACTTTAAGTTTTTTGAAACATAAGGTTAAGCTTCCATGAAATGGCTAAAAATAACCATGTTGCATGAATTCTAGTATAGAGACACACGTTTAGCTATAAATTTCAGGTACCATGGACTTGATTTTACTGCTAGTTCTAGTGCTCCAGTACTTTGATTTTGTCTTAATTTCAGTCTTATACGCATTCAATTGGAATATAGAAGTTAACTGGCTTCTACATTTATTTGCTCTTCGAATCAGATCAACAATGAACATTTTTAAGTCTCTATGTATATAATGATATTTTTCAGTTCACAATTGCTTTTTGGTTTGATCCTAAATTTTAGATAATGTTTGATTTTGGAAAAGTGGATTCTAATTGGATAAAAAATTGGAAGAGTTTTTTTATTAATTAAATACTTTGTGGACTAAGTGTTGGATAAACGAAAGAAGATTAACGGAGGAGCACTTTTAATTTTGAATTTTCAATTTGCCCATTTTTGGAAATTTCATGAAATTTAAAAAAAAAAATAAAATAAATATTGTGAAATAGATTCGTTGTTTTGATTTAAACCAATTGAAAAAGCTACTATTATAAAATATGTTTACCATCAATATTACCCTATGTATCTTGTGTAAATATATATATAAATATTTTCAATGTAACAAAAAACCAGATTTTCATTCCTTCAGAATACAAAAAGTTTCTTTTTTTTTAATTCAAAGAAAGGAAACAAATTTTGTTTTTCTTTATTAATTTTTTTTTTTAAAAAAATAAAACTTTTGTTAGATTGAATATGAGCTCAATTATGTATATTGTATCTAATCCATTTGTTGTTGTTTTTGTTTTTTGTAAATAAAACAAACCCCTCAAAATCATTTTATTAAAAAAAGATTTAAATATTTTTTTTTATTATGTTTTTGTTGTTGTTTTTTTCTTGTAAATCCTTACGCAATAAGTATCTATTTCCCAAAAAAAAACAATAAACGGATGTATGGAAGACTGCATCTTACACTGGATTTAATATTAACAAGTTAAGAAATTTATTTATTTTCATTTTTTTATAAAGAAGGTCTTAAAATAAAAATTAAACAATAAATTGTTAAAAAAAAAATAAGATTTTATATTTTGTTGAATTTCAAAAAAAAAAAAATTATAATCTATGATTTATAATTTTTATCTATAAAATATTTGAATAATAAAATGAGAATTTGAAGTGTAGGTACCTGTATACAGAGTGTTTAAGGAGAATAACGATTGTTAACTTAGAGAATAATTTGGGAATTAAAAACATCGCTTACATAATTTTTAAAATATTTTTTTTGTATGCAAACAGCGGATGCTGCAATTTAAAGATCATGATCATGACCAAGGAAATTCAGAGTAACTTATCAAATGTTCAAGTCTTTTTCTTCAACGAGGGACAATGCATCGAGTCACAAACTAATCATTTAATATGACTCATTAAAACCGCTCCTATTTCAAAATAAAATTTAGGATGGGGCCTTTAATACAAATGTACAATTTGGTTTTGAAGATGGATATTAGTTAAGGAAACTTGAAGAACTTGGGAATTATGAGTCTTACTGAAAAAAGAGGCGGAATTTTGGGAGATATTAAAAAAGAAGATAATTTAATGTTTTTTCTAAGTTCATTTATGTCATACACATAGTAATTATCAACTTCAGGGCTGCCGCAACGTGCGCATAGCCAATAAATTCATAGGCCTTGTTGATTTTTTTTCAAAAATTCTGCTGGGTAGAAAAATCATCCGTCACACTTCTTGTTTCATATTCGAAAACTTTATTTAGAAGCATTTCAAAAGTCATCTGATGTTTTTTGGATTTCAATTTCAGCTAATACTAAATGTTATGTTTGACAAAGATATTACTATTTTAATTAAAACTATATTGAATTTATTATTTATTATAGATAATTTTTTGACTCATTTAATTTTAAAAGCAACGGTACTTAGTAATTTAAATATTAAATTTATTTATAATCTAAAACCGTCCTTTTAGACTACGACGCCATCCATAACTCAAAAATGAAGTTCTTATAAATATAAAACATAAAATATAACAAATCACCCTGCAAAATTATGTACTGAAGTTAAGACTTCATTATTGGGGCACTTTATATATTAAAATATACCTTGTTTATAAAGTGGTACTTCCTTCCAAAATATTGAATTTCTTGGGGGAAGAATAAAAAATTTTCTGTGGAATTTTTAAGGTTAACGAAATGTATATTTTTTTGGAATTACATTTCTTTAAAAACAAAAAAAAGAAATTGAACAATTATCAGGAATTTTCCAATAAAATAAGATTTTCAATTTTAGGGAAAATTTAAAAGTATCTAAGTATTATATTATATTGAAGTATTTAGAAAATATGCGTAGGAAATCAATATTTTAGTTTATCAATTTAAAAATTAATATTTTTTTTAAAAAAAAATATGATTTTATAAAATATTTAAATATGTTTTATAGATTTGCTTTAAATTTTACATCAAAAATTAATGGAAGTTTTGTAAATTCTAAATTGTATTTTATGTAGTTTTAATTATTTTATTTATTTATAGCTACATATTATAATTTAAAATTTTTAATTTAATAAATTCTAATTTCTTTAATTATGTACTAAGCAAGATGACGAATTGGAGAGAAATTTGTATCTAATCATCTCTGAAAGAGATAATGAAAGAAACTTATATTTGTTAATTTTTACATAAGAGAAAGTTTGAACGTACCTGTATTTTGACATAAGCTAATTTTTGAAAGTAGCTGAATTTTGACACATAAGGAAGTTTGTTATTGCAAGTAAAGTATGTCAGTAGTTGTAATATCGTAAATTCAATAAAAATGGTAAGTTAATTTTAATCTAAATCTCAAAATTAAATTCAGATTAATTTAACTTACAAAATCTTAAAAATTATTGTATACTTGAATTTTGAAAAATTATTGATAATTCATTAAATTTTTCCAGGAAATGAGGTGTAACAAACGCGTTCAATTAAATGTGTTTTGTTGGATGTGTTCTATTTTAGAAATAAAATATCATAAATTATCATAAGCAGGCCAAAAATTTTTTTATTTATTTTAATGAAAAAAAAACAAAAAATTTGTTTTTATAAATTTAAATTTATTTAAATGTTTATAAAATAGTTCATTTCAGATTTTAAAACTCACAGTATATTTTCTGGAAATTTAATATAAATAGTAAAACGTTTTGTTATTAACAATTAGGACTATGCTTCACATGATCTGAAATAACGGCGAATGCACAATGTTCACTTTGTTGTGTTGCTTACTTTACTTTGAAAAGCAAATAAACCAAGCAATTCAATCAAAGCAATTTCAAAGTTTCCCTTATTCCTGAAATAAAGTCATATTAAATGCACCATAAAAATCAAATATTTTTTAACTTAATTAGGCATCTATAAAAAAAAAATTACAAATAAATTTAGTTGTTTAAAAATTTGTAACTTCAAAAGCTAATATACTTGACTTTGATAATTCAAAACTCAACATTTATTTAATACAATTTGGGAGCATTTAATAAACTAGTTCAAGATAAAAAAAAGTATTCTAGAGGAGTCACACAGACATTTCTTAAATGGATTTCATTTCCATGTTAGCAAATGATGGCTCTCTTTAAGACTTTTGTATTATGTTGCGTGAATTTGGCTTTAGTTCTTAATGTTTCATGGATTGTTGACGTAAGACCCCATACCTTCAAAAAACCCTCGACAATAAAAATAATTTTAGTTGAGTGGTTAATGAGATGTTTGCATTTCAGCACTGCGCCTTCTATCAATTAATTTCCATTGAAAAAATGAAATAGTCTTATCTAAGAAAATTCTTTCCAAAAATAAAATCTTTGGTAAAATTTTATTATCCTCGGGAAATTTAAACGGAATTTTATAAAAAAGATATTAGTATTTTATATAACATTTTTAAAATTAATTTTAAATTTAATTCGATAGAAATGGCTCCTATTCCTCTGTTAAATAGTTTCAATTTTGCTGTATATTTTGAACAAGTATGTAAATTTAATTTAAATTTAAATTTTATTAATTAAAAATTTATTATAAGTTCTTATACAAAAATTGATTCTAAGAAATTAGAAACAATCCATCAGTATTATACTGCAATTGATAATAAAATTTTTCAAATTATTTTCATATTTTATAATTATAACCAATTATTGTATATGATTGATTGTTTTTAAATTATATATTCTCTTCACATGAATACATTCTTAAATTTAATAATTATAGAAATATTTTAAATACAAATAGTTTTGTAAGAGATATATATATAATTACTCAAAATGACATTATTTTAATTTATTTGTTAAATTAATTAGTTTATTTTGAAAACTATTAGGAACAAATTTCTAAAGTGATAAAAATAAAAATATATTGATTTTTCAATATAAAAACATATGTAATATTTGATGTATTAATTAATTGAACAAAAAACAAATTTAAAACTTTACAAAAAAACAATTAATTCAACTTCAAGTTAATTTTCCTTGATTTTCAATCAAATCTATTGTGACAGAGTTATATTTGCTTTTATATGTAAATTTAATTTGTTATTTTGGGAATAAGTGATATATTTGCTCATAGCAACAAAGCAAATATTTTCATAAATTCATTAAATATGAATAATTTTACAAATAATTTAAAAAAGAGATTTCTGTAAACCACGAGCAGTGGCTGACAACCTTTCAAAAAAATTGCTATAAAAAAATGGAACAAATGAATTTCAATTTATTTTAATAACTTTTATGTATAGTGTAGGTGGAAATTTGAAGACAGTTTTTCCGAACCCTTCTCTTTTTGAACTTTACAAACACGGTTTTTGATCCAATTAATTACTACTCGATTTATGCATATTCTGTTATTCTGTTGCTTTTGTAGAAATTTAAAAGTAAGACCTTGGAAACGCAGACTGTGTGCGATAGGTTTTTCAGAAAAATATATTGCTTTTCATATTAGTGGGTCATACCAAAGAGTAAACCCAAATACAAAGCCTTACTCACACTCAATTCTTATATTGCTCTATCTAATAGTTTGAGTAAGCCCAAAATGAGTTAGCGTCAATTCCGAGTTGTATACAGCTGTAATCGGAAATGTCGCACTAATGTAAACTGCATTTGTAGTTTAATCGAAAAAGTATTTTGATTTAAGTCTCGTAGTTTTTAATGTCACACTTCGATTACTACTTTTGCAGTATAATCGATTATTTAGTAAGACAAAAATCACCTAAATGGAAATGTCATTTTTACATCAATTGCATGTTTTGAAATTGCAAATTAGTCAAAAAAATTTTATACGTGCACAAAATGGATACCGAAATGTAAATAAAAAATTTTAATTAGATTTAATTTTAATTAAATTTTCAAAACATTAAAACTTTATGTTGCAGTGATGACTTCGAAGAACACTGGAGCACTGATTTTGTGAAGCTTTTGATAAGCGTTAGGTTGGAATTCGAACCAGCGTTTCAAGATGGTAAAAAAGCCAAAGCAACAGTGTGGAAAAAAGTACATAAAGAAATAATTACGCAAAATGTCGAATTTCCATTTTCAGTAGATGAATGCAAAAATTTTGTTTTCAATTTTATTTAAATTTTTTTCAATTTTTATTTTGATAATCGTCAAATGATAAACGTCACATGATATTTACTGCAAAAGTCTAAAAGTAATGCGACAAAAACATTTTTGTCGTGTTTGTCAAAATACATGTAGTAGATGATCAACTGCTTTTGCATTTAATCTTAGTGTGACATTTCCGATTACAGCTTACTTAAGCAATTTTATGCAATTAGATTTATTTTAATTTAGGTATGTTTTAACATTGAATTATTAATTTTTAGTAATTTAATTAAAAGATTAAAATTGGTTTTACTTTATTTGAGTCGTGCTGAACCCAATTTCAACTTTAAATTTGAGCTAACTAAAAATTTGTATTATTCTATAAATGTGAACAAATGTATATAGCACAAAGTATGAGCTAACTCTAATTTTAAGCTAACTCAAATTGTAAACTAATTATATAGCTCACAGAATGAATTAACTCGAAGTATGAATTATCTAAAAATTCATTTGAACTTTGAGTTGAGGTGAAATTTGAGTATTTTACAACCCTAACGAATTAATATGTATGCCAAATACAAAAATTTTGTAACTGTATGTAAGTAGGCTAATAAAAATTAGTTGAGTTGAAATTTGAGCTTTTTGCTTCCCTGACGAATTAATATTTATACCAAATTTGAAAAATGTTATAACTGTATGTATGTAGACTAATGACAACTCATTTAAAAAGAAGACATACCAAAGTAAAAACTTAAGTACACTTCAACAACCCTTATAAATTTTCCTTTTATTTTTATCTTAAAGATTTATAATTGAAAACAATTAAAAATATTATTAGAAAGGAAATTTGATATTATTATTATTTTTATTACTTTAGATTTTATACAACAAATAAAAAAAAAAAAATTCTTTAGAAAAACTTTTTCCCACTTCTTATCGTAACTTTCGTAACTGTATAAAAAAGTTATAAAAACATATGTTCAATTCGTTTTTTTTTTTTTTTTTTTTTTTCTTCATTTTTTAACATTAAAACTTTAACTCAATTTTCATTAGAAAGTTTTTACAGTAGATTTTCATTTGCTGTTCAACCAGACATAAATTTTATTTTATATATTTTCGGCAATAACTTTTAAATAGTAAAAACACAAAAAAAAACAAAATAATAATAATTAGAGTGGAGTAAAATAAAAATAAAAGTAAAAAAATATAAAGGTATTATTATTGCTTTGTCGTTTCAGAGAAAGAAATCTTAAGGAAGATCTTATTGTGTCGATTACTTAAAGCATCTTTTAATTAAATTTATGTTTTGAAAAAAAAAATTGCCCTTAGCAACGTATCTGTACCTGTACCTACATAATGTTATTTATGTATCTATAGATAAATAAATAAAATATAATGAATAAAAACCAAAAAAAAAAAAAAAACACAGAGTTTAATTTCCTTTAAACGTTCTCTCATTTCAACAATTATACCTTTAATTAGGTTCAACTGAAAAATAACTTTTTCATAATAAAATAATGGTATATAAATAAAATGTAATACACGTATGGTTTTTTCAGTATATTTCCAAAAAAATATTATGAAAAAAATGTGCCTATTATTTCGACTCCACATGTCTGTTTGGTTGGAAAGCTACAGCAAGCCAAAGTTCGAAAAATATCAATATTTAAATTGCAAAATCAAGAAGTTTTGAATGGATATTTCCAATAAGGAAACGTCAAACACCAGCAGCTTTTATTATAGTATAAATTTGGTGTTGCCATATGGTATTTTATTTAACTGTTATATAAAACTCAACTCAACACATTATAATATTCCAGATGGTTTAAATTAGAAATTTCAAATGAAGTATGTGAGGAGTTAAATCTTTGGACATAAGTATGAGTCATTTAAGAAAATATTTTTGTGCTACTTGCTCCAAAACTCTTTCTCTTCAAAACTCTTAACAACTGTCCGAATAATTGAAAATTTTTTCATTTTTAATCACCTTTAATTTGAGTACCTGTCAAAATTTTTTTGAAGTAATATACAAAAATTAAAGCTCCTATATTAAATTAGCTGTGCTGTTTTCAATCGTTTGAGGATCAACAGTTGCTTTATAACACATGAAAACAACAACAACATAAGTTATATATTTATGTGGGTCAGGGTCCATAATCTGTATAAAAATTTTTGATACAATTGTAAAAGATGGCGCTGATATAGTTTATCATATAAAATAAATACAAATATAAAACATTGAATTTGACATTTGACACTTTTCATTTGACATTTGATATTCGAATATTTACAAATATGGTAGGCAACATTTTAAATTAAAATCGTTTTTATTTGAGTGAGTCAGGTCGTTTTTTTCAAACCTTGATAAGACCCGGCTGAAAAAAACATAGCTATTGTAACGGTTTTTTCAATAATAAAAAGATTCCTTAAAATTCAATAAAACCTTTCTTGATTTTCAAAATACTCTTTACTCAAAACTGACTATAAAATATTGTGTAATTTATTCGGGAATATTAAAAACTCTTGTGTTTTTTGATTACTTGTTTATATTTCATGCATAACTTCAAATATATTTTACATATATATTTGTAATTACTATATACATTCATATTATATTAAAAATTGTATATTATGTAAAAACCGTACTATTTAATTATACCTGTAACAATTATTACAATTCCTTTTATTTTTATATCTATGATAAAAAAATTAAAAGAATTCCATTTTATTGTAAGTACTTTGTATTATATGAGTACCAAAATATGTATAATAAAACAACAACAAAAACAAAAAGATGAAAAGTACTGATATAATTTCAGCTTCGACAACTTTATTAACCCCTAGAATTATACAATTTATACTTTATATACGACATAAAATAAGTACACAACATTATATATATTTATATATACAATATATATATATATATATATATATATATATATCAAAATATATTTATGACAATAATACTTGATATTAAAAAAAAATCCAATGAAAAGATCCTTGAAATTTTTCGCTCTTCAGGGAATTTTTAACATTGTTGTTGTTGCTGTTGTATCTCTTGTTGAAGGTGCTGGAGCACAAAAAAAAAATTGAGAGTGAAATGTTACAGTTAAAATTCAAGAACGAAGTTTTAAGAAAGATATTCAGTGTTGTTGTTGTTGTTATTTCTCTTTAATTCTAAAGGATATTTTCTTCAATTTCAAAATGACAAATAACTTCTCACAGGAAATTAAATTTTGTATTATTATAAAATGTTGTTAGGTAGAATACAGGGTGGTTGGAAAATATGTATATGGAAGTTGGTATATATTTTGTTAAATGTTGTTAAATAATTAATTTTTATTATATAATTCTTGGAAATATTGGATTAAAAGAGAATTAAGATATCATATTTACTAGTCGAGATGCTATGACAGGTATTTGACATTGACAAAGAAATGCCTTTGGGACTTGATTTAAGTTTAAGGAACTCAATTTATATTCCTATAATTGATTTATTAGTTATTTAATAGAAAAATCCATTGGTAAAAGAAATTTGGTTTTAATACTCCGAATTTTCTAAAAATGAATATTAAAAAAATTGCTAAATTTCAATACTACTTAGATGTTTAGGATTAATAAAATTAACAATAAAAACGATAGGATAAGTTTAAATGTTAATTAAATTATATAAAAATAAGCTGTTTTTCTAAACTTTTATAAGCTAAGATAATTTAAGAATGTTAAAAAAAGTAAAATAAAGTTAAACGAGGAAGAGTGTAGTAGAGTAGACTGTGTCAACTCTGGGATACCCGTATGACCGTTATAAAAACATTATATCATTATTATTATAAACATTAATTACTTTTGGCAAAATTTCAAACAAATAAAAGAAGGAGTTGTATGGCAGCTACTAGAACCCTCTGCAGTAGACCAACGAAATTTTGCAGTAACTTTGGCCATTACACTAAACTATTTTTGGCAAAATTTCAGACACCCAACTTCAATAGGTATAGAGTAATGCTCATATAAAATAAGAAGTTGTATGGCAGCTACTCGAACCCTTTGCAGTAGACCAACCAAATTTTGCAGTAACTTTGGCCATTACACTAAACTATTTTTGGCAAAATTTCAGACACCCAGCTTTAATAGGTATAGAGTAATGCTCATATAAAAGAAGGAGTTGTATGGCAGCTACTCGAACTCACTGCAACAGACCAACCAAATTTTGTAGAAACTTTGGCCATAGAGTTAAACTACTTTTGCCAAAATTTCAGACACGTAGCTGTTATAGGTACAGAGAAATACTCATATAAAAAAAGAAGTTGTATGGCAGCCACCCGAACCCATGGACCAAAATGGTTGGATTTAAATAGCGATGACGGCTATTGCAAAAAAACGAATTTGCGAAAATTTCGAGATCCTAGCTCCTTTAGTTTTTGAGTTATCGTGCGGACGGACGGACGGACAGACGGACGGACGGACGGACGGACGGACGGACATACATAGCTAAATCGATTTTTTTTTCGATTCTGATCCGATCCATACACTTGAGTCTATATCTACCCCCCCCTCCTTCTCTGCGTTACAAACGTAATGGCAAATTTATTATACCCTTTGCCTATATAGTCATACGGGTATAAAAAAAAAAAATCCATTGTAATTACAAACATTTAAAGGAAGAATAAGAAAAGGTAAGGTCTTTTTAAGAATTCGCTTGGTCTTAAATAAAATTAATTTAATTTAATACAAGGGTCAAGTAACTTAGGTCATCCAGTTATATGGCACTTTCGAAGCAATATAATTAATATAGAAAAGAGTTGATTACTCTAGCAAGTCGAGTAATGTTCGAACAGTGAGCTAAACAAACAAATGCAAAAATAGTATCGAAACATATGTTATTAATCAAACTTTTGCAAAACTAGAGCTTAGATACTATGTGGATATTTACAGTTATTAATGTAAACATTCTGTTCAATATCTAAAATTGCATGCAAAAATGTAAATTTATGAAATTAAATAATAAATGCTGAGATTAGAAGCAAAGTTTTTATTCTTGAAGGTGGTTAGAAATATTCCTCTAATTTAGATTTGGTTAATCAGTTTCAACAACATACAAGAAATCAGTTATTTAAAAATATAAATAATAAAACAGTATGTATAACACGCAATATCTCTTCTATTTAAAGATCATTATCTTAATCAGTGTCTGTATAAGAGAGCAATTGTAAGAAAATATAAATGTAAGCAATTTGAGATAAGTAACCACTGACAACCTTCTGATAAAATAAGTACTGTAACTTTAATACTATTTAGATGTTTATATATTTATTTAAAAACAGTTCCCTACCACATACGATATGAGTGATTGAACCTTCCCCTTTTCAGGTGGGGCAGGTATTTTATTTTATATCGTGAGAACTCATATCATGTAAATTATGATCTGACAAAGGTTTGAACCCGAGATCCATCGCTTGAAAGACTGACGTCCACTGAACCACCGGTAGGGTTTTTTCAAACTTAATAATTTCACCGACAGCCATTTAAATTCACCATATGAAAGGTGAATAAATTATTGTCTACATTGATCTTAGAAGAAATACTAACAAATTTCATCACACCTTGTAGATTTACAATTTTTCCTTTTAACTTGAAATAAAAATATTTGTTTAATTTTGTAAAAGAACAATTTTCTATTAAATATACAAAATACTTCGTTACTATTTGCAATTTATATATATGTATATTATTAACTTTGTACAATAGTTATGGTTTATTAAATAAATTCCTTACTGCCCACATGTCTCGTCAATCAAGATATAAAATTGAGTTTATGATCTTTGATATAACAGGTTCATTAAACTTTTTTGATGATTAATTACATTATGTACATATTGACTGTTAACTTATTTACAAACTAACTTTTAAGTTACAATTTTAATTAGCATCATTTGAATTCGTTAATTTTATTTAAATTCATCTTTAAAAGTTCTACTTTTAATGAAAATTTAGTTTGATTTACTTACATAATCTAATACAAAAGTTAAGTTACAGATATTTGATAGAACTAACTGATTGTATATAGTTATAGAAAGTCGATAGGAATGATTGTTTGATTTTACTTTGTATAAAACAAAAGATACATATATTGAGAATATATATAGCATTTTCATTAATTTTAAATGATTGTGTCTATGAAGCTGTTCTAGTTATGTATTAAATTGTATTTAATAAGATTTAAAATCTCTTATCGGTTATCTTAATTAAATAATTCAGTTATGTAATATGGAAATTGTATAATTTTTAGTTCATTTTACATTCATATAATTTATTTTTAGTCTTCTGAAGAAAATTTACCAGATTTCCAACTTCTGTATAGTAAATTAAGGTTACCTAACCATAGATATCCTTAACTCCTCAGTTTTTATTTAGATAAGCAGTTTGAATATTTATCACTGTATTTGAAATAAACACTACTTTTCCTCAGGGATCAGTTTGTCAGTTTTTTCTTAATATTTATCAATGACCTACTTTGAATAACCTGTAATCTAATTCACAGTTTCGCAGCCGAAACAACTTTTGTGGGTTCCTTTGAATTTAAAAGCCGATGTAACTCCAAAATCCTATCCCAAATTTCTTTTCCCAATCCCGATCCAAAAAAAACCAAAAAATACATATGAATTTAAGATCATTAGCTCACTAAGCATGTGATTTTATATCGTCTAAGTCCAACACTACTCAGGTCAATCTCGTACAATGATTCTGGGTGACTTTTGGGAAACATTCAACTCGCTCAAAAATAAAAGTGATACTTGATGCTTTTTGAAGACTTCGACCTCTCTCAACTCTGAATTATAGCACTATAAGGACTAAGGAGATCCACTGAATTCAATTTAGCCGACAATTTTTCAAAATCATATTTTATGAGTTGTAACATTTTCATAATAGATAATCATTAGCAGTAATTAATTAAATTATTTTGCAAATATCTTTGAATTAAAATTAATATTGTTGGGAAGGCATTTTAAAGGAATATTTTAAGTATTCGATAAAATAATTTCTTTAAATATTTCTTAAAATACATAAAAAATGAAATATTGTTTAACAATTACTTTGAATCAATTTGTAAAAATATTTTATTACTATTCATTGAAATTAGAATTTCATAAATTATTTCATAAAGAATGACTGTATGGCAAAAGGGTATACTAAATTTGCTATTACGTTTGTGACGCAGAGAAGGAAGGGAGGTAGATATAGACTCAAAGGTATAAATCGGTTCATATTCGAAAAATAAATCGATTTAGCTATGTATGTCCGTCCGTCCGCACGATAACTCAAAAAATAAAGGATCAAGAATTCTGAAATTTTCACAAATTTATTTTACGCAATAGACGTCATCGCTATTGAAATCAAGCCATTTTGCTCCGGACACCGGTTCGAGTAGCTGCCATACAACTTTATCTTTTATATGAACATCACTCTATACCTAATAAAGCTGGATGTTTGAAATTTTGTCAATAGTAGTGGAAGAGGTTGGAAGAGCTGCCTTTTAGCTTATATGAATTTCTAACTGAATGGTATATTATCGGAATTGGGTATTCATTTAAAATATAAATATCTTCACTTAAAGAAAAAATTAAAAAATTTACTTATTAGGATTCGAGATTAGAGTCCAAGATTAAAGTTTGAGTCCGATTATAATGAAATTTTATAACAGTATTTAGTGACATCACCAACATTTCATAAAAGACTACTTTGACAGTGATAATGCTGTCAAAATAAATAAAAATGTATCCCAGAGTTTACACAATCTACTCTACTACACTCTTCCTCATTTATATTAAATATAATAATAATGAAAATTTAAATTGGAAGGATTGTTTGAGTGTTTTTCATTTTTTCCATTTTCCAATTTTCCATTTTTTTTTTTTTTTTTTGGATTTTTATGAAAAATGAAAAGAAAATATTTTTATTAAAATTAAAAGTAATTTAATTTTTTTCGTTTTTCAAATATTTTGTAAAAGGTTAGAAGACATCAAAGTAAATTAGTTTAAAATTGGTTAATATTATATATACACTTCGCAATACTACTAATACAATTTAAAATATATGTATATATATATATATATATATATATATATATAAATAGTTATAATAAGAGCACTTAAATTTTGTAAGTGATGAATATTTGTTTGATTTTGATCCTTGGAAAATTCTAAGAAAATATAAATAAATAAAATTTTTTTTTCGATTTTATTTCAATTATCCTGAAGGATTTCTTTTTCCTGTATAAGTGTATATGTAAGTATATTAAACAGAATTAAAATAAATGTTTTACTGATTTGAAATGTTTGAAGTGTATGATGAAAATCTGTTTCAAAAAAAAAAAAAAGGAAAAACTGAATTAAAAATGGATTTTTAATAAAGAATGCTTAAATAAACAAAAGAAATTATTTAAAGTACGTTTTTGAGTTTTGAATATACGAGTATTTGATTTGAGTTGAATATATAATTTTTTTTTTTTTGGAAAATTGATTTTTAATATGTATATGAGTATATGAGTACTTAATAATGTACTTAATTTGTAATAAAATGTTAAATCTTTTTAAATGAACAAAAAAACAAAATATTTTGAGGTTAAATTGAATTAAATGGAATCAAATATGATTTCTGGAATTGGATAATTTTAAATTAAAATTATTTTTTTTTGTAATAAATGATAAAGACAACAAAGAAGGATATGATCAGTGTCAAAAACATTTCTTTAGAACAGGGAAATGGGTTATTCTTTGGAAGGGGGTGACCATCCGAAGATAATAAAAAAATTTTTTGGGAATAAAACTTAGAGTGGAATTCATGAAGTTTTGTGGGGATCGCAATTGGTCTGTACGACATTACTTAAGATGTTGAAATTGGTGGCGTTTGTGGATATTGTAAACGGCACGGGAGAGGTGAAAATTAGTGCTTCCAAAAAAAGGGAAGATTTAAAATCTCTTTTAAGTTATCTTAATTAATACTTCATCTGAATACAGTACCCCCCCGAATAAAGTACCCCGGGTACACTAATTGGAACATTTTTCCAATTACAGTACCCCGGATACACTAATTGGATTTTTATATTGAAATTATGTTTTGACTGTTTTAATAAAAATTACAAATTTTTATTAAAATTTTTTATTAAAGTATTAATAAAAATTATAAATCCTAGATAAATAACTCATTTACCTACCTTATCTATTTTATCTATACTACCTTATCTTATTACAATTTTGTATTAAATAAATCTCATTATTTTATAAATAAAGTCCTTAATTTAACCAAAAAAAATTAGGTAGGTAGTTATTCGTTTCACTGTTGTTCTATGTATCTCCGCTGCGGGAAAATTGGTACGCACTCTTATTATACTAAAAGGATTAAAAAAAATTCCAAAAGTTAATTTGCCAAAAGACATCGATCTTTGTGTTAGTTTGGGTGGTTCGATGACCACAGATTTAATGTTAAGTTGGATGAAAACGTGTTTCCATAAAGAGAACAGTTTTTTTGGTATTGAAAAGTTACTTTTAATAATGGATTCTTATGGTTGCTATTTAATGGATGAAGTGACAAAAGAACTGAAGAAGCTATGCAATGCAGAGTCAATCATAATACCTCCAAAAACTACATCATTTCAAAAACTACATTATTTTAACTACATCCGGCTTATAAATGGTAAAGAGGAATTTACAAAAAAAAAAAATAGGGAAAAACTGACTTATCAAGATATTGTTGATTTTACATCTTCAGCTTTAAAACAAATTTCGCCAGAAATCATTGAAAGGTCATTTGAGTGTTGCGGAGTTGGAGAGTTTGGAAAAGAAATATGTTTGGAAAAATTAAATAGTCGCCTTCAAAACATTCTTAAATCTTGCGGGGACGTACATGAATCAAATATTTCTGAAATCCAAACCGAACCAAATAATACAACTTATGAGCTGTTCGGGGTTGATGAAGCTAATGCAAACTTGGCGAATTTTGATGATGATATAGAAACTATTGATGAACGTGTAATTGATAATCAGACTTCTTCTGATGATGATGAATATATCAGCGAAACTTCCAGTGAAATTGATACACAGGCGCTTTTCGAATTGGTTTAAATGGCTAATAAGTAATAGTTTAAAAAATTTAATCAGACTATATCTTAATAAATGTATCTAGTTTTTCTATTATTAATTAATTAATATATATTTGCAGATTTTTTTTATTATTAATAAGCTATGTATATATATTTTTTTATTTTGAATAAGTAATATAGTTATTTTGTTTTGTGAATTTTACTAATTGCTTTAACTTTATTTTCCATAATACATTCCCTATCATATATAATTTTTTGTTGTTCCGAATAGTGTACCCGGGTATAGAAAACTAATTAGTGTACCCGGGTATACTAATTGGATTTATTATTTTTTCAGAATATTGCCATTTTCCAATTAGAGTACCCGGGTATTGTATTCAGAACTTTACGGTATATGGTTACATAATTGTAAATATCTCCAAAACAAGAACCTGTTAGGGTGTTCAGATAGGTGTGGTAAAGGTGGTACACATTGTATTAATACAAGTTGCCTCATTAGAGCACAGAGTGAAATAGAAAAATGTTTTATGAATATAACGGTAAAAAATGTTTAATTATTGAGTCATTTTGAAATTTGAGTCCTTTAGTTCCTTCTGAATATCGAAATAGTAACTTATTACAAATATTCCTTCTATTTAAGAGTTCTTCTACTGTATTTTCTATAAACCGTTATTAGCTTAGCCACACTTAGCTTAGGTTTTTTTCACTATAGGATCTTTCACACCTTTATATGCTCTATAGCCATTGGTTTCCAGTTTAAAGTTTGCGTATTTGTTAGGATCTCTTGCGTCGTTTTCTATACCCTTCGCATTCTAGGTCTGCCTCTTCTTCTTTTATAATATGGTATGTTCTGAAAAATTTTATATTGAATCCAGCTTTATAATATATTCTGGCCATAAGACCGACCAAAATATCAAGACAATTAATATATTTTGCCTTTCTGAAACGTAGAATATTCTCATTTCTTATAAGTTCCTTGAGGCATAATAAACCGAGATTCTAATTAAAGATATTTGCTGATCCTGTAGATTATAGGTGTTCTTCTTCTTCAGCTTCTAATTCACTACTGGACAATAAGCGATCACATGTTACTATAGATTTGCAATGATGTTGGCATGCTCTTCTCTGTATCTTGCACTATGTACTAATTCTACCATTGTGTTAATATCTGTCCAGTTTCGGATGTTTCCAAGCCACGACATTCGTTTTCTACCTATGTTTCTCTTGCCTTCTATTTTACCTTGTATTATTAGCTTGTGTAGTTCATATTTAGGACCTTGTATTATGTGACCAAACTAAATTAGCTAAAGGTCAATGGTGTTTTATTCAGAAATGCTTGAAACCAACCTAGCAACTTACTGGGATGCAATTTTGATTGAAACTTACTAGAATGCATTATAAGAATCCAATAAATTTAAATTATTTCCAATTATTATTATGTGCTAAAGTATATTTAACTTACATTTCTTAAAGTATATATAATTTATTGATTTTACTTAGTTAGAAGAATATATATATATTTTTTTTGAATAATCATTTAAATGTAATTAAATTTCTTCTATTAGTAGTCAATTGGTTTTAATATTTCTTTAAGTTTTCTTTTTTTTCTGTCTAATAAAGGAAAACTTTAGTTTGCATATCTACAAAATATATATATAAAGTTATATTAAAATATATTTCATATTATAAAGATATACATACACATATGCATAGGTATATAAAATATATTAAAAGGACATAAGAATTAAACGAAAAGTTAACAAATTACTTACTTAGCCTTTTATTTTATTTTAGATAATTTATCAAGGGATGATCCAGAAAAACTGACATAAAATCTTTCTTCTTCATTTTAATACTGCAGTAATCTATTTATATATTTATATTTATATATATGTATTATATTATATATTTTGATCTTGAACTATATATATATAAATATATTTGGTTATATTAAAATTTGTATTTTCGTTTTTGTGTTTTCATTTTAGCTTTTTAGAGATATATATATATATATATGTATATATATATTGTAAATTGTCTGAATACAAGAATATATTTATTTTATTTCATTCACAAAATATCATTCAAACTATTTTCATTTTGGTCACATTTGTTCAATTTTCCATGTTTTTAAGAAAATAAAAATATTGAGAAAATAAAAAAAAACATAAAAATTAAAACTTGATGTCCTTATTTCGTTATAACTGAACGGGTTTTTAAATTGAATCGATCACATATATATATATAAATAATATTTTAATATAAAAATATCAGTGACGAAGAGATTTATTAAGGAGAAGGTTATAACTTAAACACAATTTGTGGGAAGATAGAACATTAGCTTGCCTTTCACATTGATGTCAGTCTTACATCAAGATAAATTTGATTTCATCCCCAGGGTTTTTGATTTTTTACTCCTTCTGCGGTATTTATTATAGGTTATCAACCAGCCACTCTTATCGGTTTTGGTCTTGCCTAAAAATTAATTTGATTTACTTTGGTTTCTCGCTGGTTCTGCTGTCTTCATTAGGTTATCAACCTGCTTCGTCAATAGGTTTCGGTATTGCCTCACGATTAAATTGATTACCCCCGTAAGCTTTGTGGTTTCTCATTCGCTCTCTTGTGCAACTCCATTTTTTTTTGTATTGTTCTCTTCTTTGATGGGGTTCTTCAGAGTTTCATTGTAGGCCCCTTCGAATGTTTTATTACAGTGTTTAATTTCGAAACTATTTTTAAATTAGTTTTCCTTATAATTCTCGGGAAAACAAAGGGCAACAATTTATCTCCATCATTGGTTTCGGTTGTTTATTGACGATTTAGTTTTACTCCCCGGTTTTTTCGCTTCTTCTTCCGTCATTCGTCGACGTAAAATTTTTTTTGGATTGATCATGTCTTCTATTACCTTTCATTAAAACATTCCATTCTAGGCCTATTGGTTTTACATTTCCCTGAGGTTTTCTCAGACTGAACCCTATCACTATCTAATTTTTACGTTTTATTTGATTTTTTCTTAGTTCTTGATCTGTTGACTACTAGAGTCGATAATTATTAATGGTGTTGAGGATTGTTAGATTTTTATTTTATTAAAATTCTCTAAAATTCTTTAAATTCAAAAAAAATTACATTGAACTTCTATAAAATAACCATTTTTGACAGTTTTTTTGTTCAAAAACTTGGGGAAGCAAAAATTTATCTTAATATATATAAAGCTTCACCTCTGACTTGGAAATTCGTTTTTTTTATAAAGTTTTTTTTAACGATATTTTATGTCTTTACCTAATATTTTATTTGCTTATGGGAAAGATGTCCTTTGCATATAAAATTCTTTTCTACACATGTAAAACATTTGACATATATACATATATATATATATATATAATTGTACAAATGTATATATAGATTTGTAACTGACAAAAAAGGATAACATTTCTTTTTTTTTTTTAAATTCTTATTTTATTTTGGTTTTTGCTTTTGTTTTTTGCGTTGTTTGTTCTGGAAAACTCTTTAAGCCCCTAAGAGATCAGAGGCAAAGAATATAAAAATTTATTTTTTTTTTATTTATTTTTCGTGTTTTTTTGTTTTTTTAATTTTTTTTTTTTAAGAATGACATTGCTAAAGGATTATGTTCTTAAAGATATTTGCTTGTATGCAAAAAAAAAACTTTTAGACAGACATGCAAATTGAAAAGAGACATATATATATATATATGTTTTTCCATTTCCTCTTTATTTTCTCCCGTTATGTGACATCATGGAAATGTAATGAACGAACTAAGTGACCAAATAAAAAAAAAACGATTGAACGTACGAATAAATGAATGAATTCTACTCTGATAATAATTCAAAATTTAAGGTGAAAATATTTGGACAGGTAAAGATAACATTTCCTTTATTTCCTGTTTCTATGATTTTTTTTTTGTTTTTGTCTGCTGTTGTTTTTTTTTTTTTATTATTTAACAGTAAATTCGTTTTCAAATACATTGGATTTAAAAGTAAAAAAAATTTTAAAGCACGTCTTAAATTATCAAATCTGATTATAAGTTTTTTATTTATATGAGTTGTATAGGTTAAAAGAAGGTGTTTTAAGTATATAATGTAAAGTATATATATAATATATTTCCAAAATGTCCTTAAATATATAATATGTATGTATGAACAGTTTTGGAAAAAAACAAATAAACAATTTTGTTACCTTGAGTAAATCAGAATGAAACACTTGATATTAATTTACAGCTTAGAACTTGGTTTGACGTATGCGTGGAAGAAGGTGATTCAGCAGTTCAGTTTCTTGTAACTCAAGAAAAATTTTCCCGTTATTCGGTATAATACCTCTGAATATATCGCGATGGCATTAAAAGCGAAAACATTTACGTAGTCGTTAATCTTTTAAAATAAAACCGAGTGGTAATATCACATTTCTCAAGGTGAAAAACAAAAACGAAATATTTAATTTCGAAAAATGAATAACCTTGCCGGAGGTTTTAATTTGCTTTTTTTTTAAATTCAAAATTATTTGATATATATGTTAGTGTTCCAGTGTATATAAAGTAATGAACGGTGTTTCTTAAAAAGAGCGATTAACTTTATTTTATAGTAAGAGTATTACAATTGGTTTTTAACCTTGATTTTACGTGTCTTTCTTTAATTCTTTATAAAATATAATTATTTTTTTTAATTTTTTTAAATTACTACGATTTTGAATATGTTTCGAAAATTTTACAGTTATTTTCAATAATAATTTAAACATTTTTAAGTATCAGTTTTATTTCTAATCAGCTTTTGTGAAATTGATTTTGAGATTTCCCCTTTTAGGTCTAAGCCTTCATTAGTATATGTTTTAGATAGTCTCTCAGTTTTTGTTAATGCAATGTTTTCATTAGAAGATGAGGCCTATAATTCAAAATTTGATGCTCAGAAAACTAACATTTTCAATAAATGCGATCGAAATTGTAATCTGTAATAATTCCGCAAATAAGCAATATGCGTCATAATGCCATTCCCAAAATCTACTATTGCAAAATTAACACAATTTTTCAAGATATATGACTATATTATTAGGTCGTATTAGTTCATCATATCATTGTGCCGGTTCTATTTTAAGCATTTCTACAGAAGAAAATTTTATTTTTTCATTAAAAGTACTTTTCTAGAAGCCACAAGAAAAGCATAGAAAGGGAAGCACTAGATTGGAACCCACAAGGAACCCGAAGATGAGGCCGCCCAAATAACATCTGGGACGGACGATGAGTTGGAGGCGGCGAAGAACTGACCTCAATCGGAAAAACATGGAAGGAAGCAAAAACAACAGCTCCGAATAGAGTCAGATAGGGATGCCTAGTAGATATCCTATGCTCCCAAGAGGAGAAATAAGGACAAAATACAAAAAATAAAAAAACTTTTATGGAAAAAAGATACATATTTCTGTTTCACAACAACGTTATAAAATACATACAAAAGTTGATTGGATTTCAATTGTTACATAGTCAAAGAAATTACACCTAATTCCTTTTTTACGCGAATTTGACACATCGCAATATGACAAAGTGATTCACATTCAATGCGATCGAATTTAAAATAACGCGTTTTAAAAACATAATTAAATTAAATTTAAAACCATTTGATATTCCAAAAATTTATTTTAAAATTTATCAAGAAAAAAAATTATTTTATTTACGCGATTATATTTACGCAAGTATATTTTTCGCGGGTTTTTAGGGAACGTATCTGTCGCGTAGAAAGCAAATTATGTGTAATTATGTCTATGCTTTCAAATTAAAATCTACATTTTTTTACTATCGATATTTAATAATTAAAGTTGTTTACAATTTTATGTCCATTAATGTAAAAATAGTAGGTATTTCAACTATTTTAAAAAAATATTTCTTTTTCAATTGATAAGCAAATTTAACCACTTTTATAAAATTATATATTTACATTTTATTTGATTTTTTTAAAAAAAAATTTTTTAATGTGAGATAAATTCAAATCGATTTGATTTTGAATTTAATTTTTTTTATACAATATATAGGTATTCTTAATAATATTATTCTATACAATAAGTATAAGCTACTCTTCTTTTCAATTCAATAAAATGACAAAAATGCTTTGATTGTGTTGTATATTTAAATTTTCCTTAACTGTTTTTTTTTGTTTTCGTTGTTTTTGTAGCACGATATAAAATGCATATTAAAAAAATTTATATAGAATTTTATTCACGACATTTAAACAGCTTTAGAGTTTTTCAAATATGTACATATAAATGTACATATAAATATATACATATCCATTCATACATATTTTAAATAATTGCAGGAAGTTGTAAATTGTAATATTTGTCCAGATAGTAAAAAAGGAGATGGAAACATACATATACATATAAAAAGGTAAAAAAAAAATTCTTTAAGCCACCTGTGAGAGCATTTAAATGTCAAATAATTTTATATCATGAGAGACTTTTTTTTTTTGTTTTTTTTTACAGATTTTATGTCGTGTGACTTATTTTGTTTTTTATTTTTAAATTTTTTTTATTGTATTTAAATTTATAGGAATAAAATGGTGTAAATAATATTTATTTGAACATTAAATGATTTTAATTCTTAAATTAACTGGAGATTTTTAAATCGTGTATATGTTTTTTTTTTTATCGATAGGATTAATTTAAATTTATATTGTATAACTGTGATTAATTATAAAAGTTATATAAAATGAATTGGTATTGTTAAATATAATTGAAGAAGAATATTGTATAAATAAATGTTGTATTAAATAACAGTTATACATTTGTAATCAATTAACGGGGAATTTATTTTAGTAATTTTTCAGTAGGAGAAAAGTTTTGATGTGATTTGAGTTTACATAATGTTGAAGGCACTATCAATTAAAATTAATCTGTCAATCTTAGAACTTCTAGATTTTTTTTCCATTTCCAATCCTTCATACGAGTATAAGGAATTCATTAAGTTTATTTAGAACTGGCTTCAGTTTCTTTAATTGTTATATTCACTGAGCCGTTCAGTACTGGGCTGTTGAGCTATTGTATAAGATTATGAATACACAAATGTTAAGTTTGTGCGCCATCTATTATCCTACACAAGTTTTATTTATATTAAATCATATTTTATACTACGATATAATTATACAATATTTACGATATTTTTTTTAATTAGATATGATCTGACCGGGGTCTTAAACACTACGCCATTCGTCAAAACTACTAGATAATTGGGACATAATTTCTAGGTTCTTGTGATCACAAATGTACAGTTTGGTGACAGGGATGAGGATATGGAGGGGTTTAGGATTATGGGGGATGGGGAAAATTTGATGGGATATTTTTTTAAGAAAGATGTTAATGTTCTTCTTAAATTTGGTTACATACATATATACATTATCAACTTTAGGGAACACATTTGGTGGAATATAGTTCCATAAACCAGATGAGCGGATGCAAAATGAATTTCCATAAGCCGTGTTACGCCATCTGGCTAGCTTATTTATTATCATAATACTAATTAAATGAATTTCGGAAGTTAATCGAAACTGAGGTATGTTTTAAGTATTGTATGTTCAGATGTATTCGATAGAAATTTAAAATCGTAGACTTATATACTCTTAGAGATTGGAATTAAACAGCAATCTTTTAATCTTCGAGTTTCCCCAAGTACAATAAAATTTCCCAATGTTTTGGGAAATGGGTGTTCAAACACAATTTCCTTCTTAATAAAACCGGCTGGGTAGCACAGTGGTTAGAGTGACGAACTTTCATGCGCACGGCCTAGGTTCGAATCCCAGTGAAAGTAAAAAAACTTTTATCTGATTTTCGACTTGACTCAGTTACCATTCTCCATTGGGTTCAAATTAATGGCTTAATTAAAAATTATATATTTTTAATAAAAAATACATAAATATAACTATATGAGAAAATGTAAACAAAAAATTCAATTAAATAATATAACTGACAGATATAGAATACCATATAACTCAAATACAAAATTATTACAATATAAACAAAATAGAACTGTATTTATTGAGAATCAACATGTAAGGCGTAGTACTATCTCATGTTTTAATTCTATGTGGAATTCATTTGATCAGTTCTAATATATGAAAATATCTCCCACTGTTCCGACATGCACATATATAGTCAGGCTGTTAAGCTTTTAACAGTGAACAGTTAGCATGTAAAGGTGCCACTAAAACAAAAAAACAAAATAAAACCAAAAACTTGAATTTTCGCAAAATTCTAAGTTAAATCGAATCAAATAATCTCGATACTGGTCTCTTCTAAAAATTTCCAAGAAATCATTGCTTTAAATACTATAAATTTATTATGTTTTAATTTTAAAGCTAATACCTTTAGAAAATATAAAGCCATAAAAAATTAAAATCAATTAACTCTTAAATTAATTACGTTTTAATCAACAAAATTCTCTTACAAATCCAAAATTCACACTAAATTTAATTTAAAATCAATTACTCTAGGTACTCATTTTAAACTTAACAATTCAATATAATTTCGTTTGTTAAAAAATACGTGTTATATTTTCTAAAACAAAAAGACACCGTTATTACTTTAGAATTATAACATCCTTTTTTTAAGAATTTCCATTATTCATCACCATTTTTTTTTGTTTTTTATTTTTTTTTTTGAATGTTCATTTTGATTTCTTTCCAGTGATTGAATACAAAATGAATAACAGTAAATTCAATTGTCTTCAGATTGACAAGTAATGACAGTTGGAAATAAAGTTCACAATTGCAAAAGAATGAAATGCTCTTAAGCAATTGCGATTTTCTTTTTACAAAAAAAAAAAAAAAAACTTCTTTTGATTTTTATTTTGAATTTGTGATTAAAATGGCAAGAGTAAAAGAAAATCTGTCTGTCGTGTTGGAAAATTGAAAAAAAAAAAAAAACCAAAAAATGAAGAAATAAAATTTTATATTTTTTCTTCATTTAATTTTTAAAATTACAAAGAAAAGACAGCGTGAAACTATTTTCTTTTTTATATCCAGTTTTTAAGGTCTTCTTTTTCAATGATAACTTAAACTGACTGTTAAGTTGTGGTAATAATAATTTGAAAAAAAAAAAATAACAAGGAACTTTCTTTTGTATTAGAGTTGCACAGGATTAGTAACGTTTAAAAATGGCACAAACAAAAAAAAAAAAATGGGAAGTTAAAAGCCAAAGCACAGCATGAGAAAATTCTGATATTATTTCCTTGTAACAGAATTTAAATTTAAGATTTTATTATGTTTGGAGAGCAGTTTTTTGTTTTTTTTTGTTGTTTTTTTTTTTTTTAATTTTGGTTTTTTATGAAGTTGAAGAAATATAAAAGATTTTTTTTTTTTTTAACTTTATGGTTAAAAAAAATAAAAAACATTTTCTCTTTATGCAAATTTCTTTTAAAACAAGAGTTTTGTATAAAACACAGAAGAAAAGGGCGAGGTGGCAAAAGTTCCAGGAGTCAAAAATCGTTACCGGACTTATGATTCAAAAGAAAGTTATAAGTTCCCGGTTGATTATGACTCACAGTGGTGAGTGGGTCAAAACTCCCTTGGGGACAATTGAAAATACTTAAAATCAATTTGGGAAGCGAATTACGTCTTGGCTGTTTCACTTTAATTAGAAATAGTTCGACCGGACAACTTAAAATTTGTTAATCGTGTTCCTCTTTGACAATGAAGTTGACTTTATTAACAGACTTTGAATTTTTAAACTTATATTGGCACGACGATAGAAAAACCGATTTAAAAACTGATCCAAAAACATCAACTTCACTTAAAAACCTATTGAAAGAAAGCATTCCTTTTCTACTCTTTTAAGCCGAATAAGGCATTCCCCAAGTCACTTAGACTAGGCTTTAGTTCCTGTAATCGCTATATTCACTAATTGTAAACAGTTGATTACTCTGCTGTAGCTATTGTATAAGATTATGAATACACAAATTTTAACTTTGAGCGCCATATATTATCCTACACAAGAGTTTTTTACATTAAATTTTATCTTATATTACAATATTAACTATTACGGTATAATTATACAATTTTACGATATTTTTTTATTAGATGTGATATGACAGGAGTTTGAACCCGAAACTTTTAGTAATTACGTCTCATTTATTATCCTACACAAGAGTTCAATATAAATGAATCTTATTTTATGTTTTATTACGGTATTAACTATTACGATATAATTATATAATTTTACGATATTTTTTTTTGATCTGGTATGATCGGGGTTTGAATCTGAGTCTTTCTGCATTAAAGGAGGCGTCTTTGCCACTACGTCATTGGTCAAATATAATTGGGAACTATTTCTCATTTATTTGATAGTGTCTCATTTATTTATTAATTGGATTCACAAATTTGATTAATAATTTGCCACAGACTTTTGCTAAATTTTTTGAGTCATAAATGGACATTTGGCTTCTGGACTTTTATCACTTCACAGAAGGATAACTGAGAAAGAGTTTAAAAAAAAAACAGGAAGTCTAGTCTTTTTATGAGCTTTTGGGTTTGTTTTTTTTTAATACCCAGATCAACCGTTTTCTATGGTTCTATGATTCTATGAATTGAATGAGAATACAAGAATTGAATGAAGAAAAAAAGATTTAAGTTTAAAAGTAACCTTATGAAAAGAAATTTTTTTAATAAAAAAATATTTTATTAAAAACAAAAATTAATAATTAATTTATTTTATTTTTTTTTTTTT
>OY720444.1:73908961-73982458 GCA_963082915.1 Dolichopus griseipennis | reverse complement strand
TTGCCATTGTTTAAAGTTTCGATTATTTACCAACTTTAAGTTTAGGAAGAGAAAAGAATTGGAGTTGAATTAGTTTTTAAGGTAATTAACATTTTACCTTTTGGGTTGGATTATTTCCGGCTAGTGAATCTATACTTTAAAAGTTATATTGTAAACTTATTTGTTTTTGAGAAATATTAATAGCCTAAAGTGAGGCAGTCTATTCACTTATTGTATTTATAATTCTTTCATTGCATAAAGACATCAAAAGCACGTGCACTTGACATATATTAAAAATAGACTTTGCTAAATAAGTGTGTTACATTCACTTGAAAATAGACAGTCAATTCATTATAAATATATCACTTAGAAACTAAATAAAGTTTTTTGACGATCTGATCAAAATAAAGATTGAATTAATGTGCCCACACTGTACAGCTTACCCTATTTTCATGAATTCGCTGCAAATGAACGTGATTGTATTACAGCTTGAAAACATATATTTTTCTTCATAAAAAATCAATTTAAGACGAGGAAGATTATAGTAGCCATTGTCAACTTTTAGATACTCGTGCATACCCACTATGAGGTTTCAAATAATATAAACCATTAATTAACTCTTTTGTCATATTATTTAAAAAGTTAATACAAAAAAAATTGAAAAAAAAAAAAAATTTTGGGTCCAGCCTAAAACTAATGTCCAAAAAAATTAATTTTGGGCCCACCCTAAAACTAATGTCCAAGTAAATTGCTTTATTACTTTACTTGCCCATTTTTAATTTTAACCTCGTAAATTTATTAGATTCAGGGTTTGCGGATTGGCAATTTTATATATCAGCTTCCCAAAAAGAGGTTAAAATTTTTCAAAACTTCAAAATTTAAGATTCGGGCTATATTATATTAGGTACATACGGATTTTAATTTTCAACCATTTAGTCGTATTAGTTGCAAGAATATGTACTTTGATTCCAGCAATCTCTTTAGCAGCAACACTAAGCTTTGTCCCGAAAAATATCAAAATTTTGCAAACAAGCTTGCCATATAACTTTACTTGCCTACTTCTAAACCTTGTAGTTTATATAGTTCTGAAGACATGTAAGCAAGATTCTGAAACTTGTATGGCAGCTCCTCGAAAATGAATTCGTACCCTTTCGAAACTTCATATAGGTGCTTGTACATTTATACTAACAGTGATTAACTAACAGTGTAAAATATTCATCTTCTTAGCGTAATTAGTTTTAAAGTAATTCATATTGGTTCAAAAAAGTTGTTTGGCAGCACCCGGAAGCCTTGGTCCGGTTTTAACCAGAAACAAATAAGGAGTGAGCTTTTAGAGGAAGGTTTAAGTAGTGAGTTTAATATATTAGATCACTACAGTATAAAGACTCCTAATTTTCAAAAAAAAATTCGTGAAGAGTTCTAATATCCTAAATATCACCTTATGATTGTCATTCCCCTTCTAATGCACTTTAATGTATTTCTTTGATAAAACTGGACATGAATGCATTACATTCCAATGGTTTTAAAAGAATGGTTTTAAAAGTAAAAAAGTCTGGGTAATTGTTTTTATAATTTGAAAATCTAATAATTAAAACCTCAATTCTTAGAATTTTTATCCTTAATACATATTGGTATGAACTCAATACTTTTTATAAATTAAATACAGGATCATCTCCATTATCAGATTTAAAACTCATTCTAGAAATCGATCGCAAAAATTAAGAATGAGTTTAAAAAAAAATTTTATTTAAAATTACTTATTTGTATTGCAAAAGCAAAATGAACAAATCCTTCACTTATAAATGTGACCTGTTCATTTACAATATGTATCAAAGGATTACATATCCAAAAAACAAATCAAATTTATTAACCCTTTCATATACAAATACTCGTAAAAGGGTTGAATTTTTTTTATTATTGGAATCACCGACTTAATTCCCTTTTTAATAGCTATTTATGTAACAAAAATTGGTTAAATTTTAAGTTCAATGATCATCTCATCAAATTTTTTTTTTATTTTCTAAGAAATTTAAAAAATAATAAAAAAATTTATTTTAAAGCTTTGATGAATTAATTAAATTGAAAATGACATTAAAATGAAGAATAATTCGTACCTTTTTTTTATAATTCATTTTAATTTAAAAAATTAAAACAGAATTTGGTCTTTGATCACTTTAAATATTACCAAATATCGCCTACATACATTTTATATTTCTTTTCTTCTTTTTTTGGTCCAATAAATATATATACATATATAAAGTATATATACAAAGAAGTTAATTATATACCAAAGATTTTTATTTGTTACCTTTTTAATAAAATTAAAATCTTTTGTTGCTAGTTTTATGTCATAAATTAAATTTGTTAATATTTTTTAAAAAATATTGAGATACATTTATATGTATATATATGTACGTATATTTAATACACATATAATAATAAAAAAGAATTTTTTTTTATATCTGACCAAAGACCCTTTTTTTGTTAGCTTTTATATTCATATTCTTTAACAAAAAGTTTGTATTTAATGTATTACAAAAAACCTTAAAGAACCCCATATTAAAAAATTTTTTTAATAATAAAATTTAAAAAAAGAGCAAAAGAAAAATTAATACTTACATCCTTCAGGATATATATGAAATCAATCACAACAACAGAAAAAAGGAATATAATAATAATAATAATAATAATAATAATAATAGTGAAACCGTATAGTAACAAGAAGGAGTTAAAAAGAGTAAAAAAATATGATAAAGGACCAAGGAACTAAAAATTTAAAAGAAAAAAAATTTCCATCTCTTTATTATTAAAATTTCTATACTTGTAAAAATTGACTTAATTTATTATTAAATATCATTTTCAGGATATTTAAAAAAATTTTTTCTAAATTATTTCAAAGCGTTGTTTTTGTTTTTATTATTACCTTAATACAGTAGAATTTAAATATAATGAAATTTGTATATTTGAAGGTATAATTGTAAAAATAGTTTGTTTTAATGTAACATTTTTACTTTATGTTACACGTGTGAACACTATTAAATGTTCTACTTCATGTCAAAAGAAATATCCCGTGTGATCGTATTCTAATATTTTATTTCATATTAAGAGATGTATGTCAATATTGACATTTGAATTTTTATGAATTATCACAAAAGAAATGTAAATATTTTATTGGCTGAACTTTCAAATTTGTTAGGGTGTGTTTATGTTGAACCTGCGATAAGTGACACGAGCATCGATAAGAGCATAGCGTAGAAAATGATATACATGATTTAAATAGAGGTGTTTAATTTGGAGTATAGATAAACGATAAGAGCATAGAAAACTCTTTATTCAGTTTACTACGCTCTTATCGATGACAAAAATTTGTAAATAAACATGTTGTTTTCGTTTTTTAATTTATTTCTTTAATAAATATTTTATTTGTTAATCCGGTTTTATACAAAATCTCAAGTTGGTGCAATAATATTAACATTTTTTTTAATTGATAAAATAGTATAATTTTTTTAATTTTAAGTATAAAATATAATTAAATAAAATTTAGTTCAAATAATTATGGAGTTTGAAGTTCTAATCTGTGAAAAAATGAAATGCGTGAATTCATTGTAATAATCTAACCAAATTTATATTATTATAAAATTCAACATTCAATATAAAAATTTGTAGTATTTTCCAATTAAATGAAAATTTTTTGAGACAAAATCAAACAATTATACACAATCGAAAAAACTATTACGCTATTACAGTAAAAGCTTAATATACATCGTGTAATATTTATCAAAGCAATATAACGTTAAATAATTACAAAATTTTTATTATCATACATTAGCTTATCTTAATCTATTTATTTAAAGAAAAGTAACTTGTTATTGTGTTAGTAATTTTCAATAAATTTTTTGACAGATTTCAATTCATATACACAAACATTTTTTGTTTGTCTAAGTATTCTAAGGTGAATTTTTTTCCAGTTTAAATTTTGCAATGCGTCTTTAACAAGAGCAAATCTTAAAATTTTCAGGCATACAAATAAAATAAAATTATGTATTTAATTTGGGCTTAGAAAAAATCCACTAAATTTTTATAACTTTAATTTATGGGGACTAAAGTTTGTTAAATCAAAACAAAAATTTTTTGGCAAAGTTGAAGCTCCTTATTTGTGTAACAACTTATATTGAATTAATTTTGTCTATTATTCTTCGTATAAAAACCTAAAAATTAGCTTAGGCAAAGATCTCTTGGGGTTTCGAATTTTACCTACAAATGCTTACAATTCAACAAATTTGTGCTGCAAACGTGACACAGACAGTTTTAAACTGTACACTTTTGCACAGACAGAAACATGTTTTTTTGAGTTTTTTAGCACCGGCGTTAAGTCAGATTCCAATTTTTGATGCGAAAACAATACCTACAGCTATCTATATTTCATAGAATATTAAATTAAATATTAATTTATTATTTTTAATAATATTTTAATTTTGATTTGACTGTTAAATATTTTATATTTTTGTTAATAATTTTCCACATTTTTTGTATCATATTCTTTTTTCTATTTTTTAATATTTTTTTTATATTTGTTAATATTTTCCTTTTTTTTTTTAAATATCCTTTTATGTGCGAAAAGGAAAAATAATAAAAACAAGAGACAGAAAAAAAAATAGAAAACAAATAAAAAAGTGAACACAGAAAAAGATAGTAAAGTCCATAAAATATTATTTATGTGAAAAAAAAGGAAAAAAAAATAAACAAAAAAAAAAAACAAATCAAAAATTATCTAGCAACAAACAGTAAAAAATCAAAAACAAAGAAAAGATGAAGAAAAAAATAGAATAGAATAGAACAGTATGCATATACTAAGTTGAGCTTATACTAAGTATTAAAAAGAGTTCGAGAAGGACAAAGATACAATGATGACAACAAAACTACAGACAAACGAATGAAAATGTAAACGAACAAATATGATGGAGGAGGAAATAAAAATAAAAAACATGGAAATAAGAGTGTGAGAATATATTATTATAAAAAAAACAAAAACAACAACAACAAAAACAAGAAAATCAAAAAATAAATTCAAAATATATTCAAACATGACATTGATTTGAATAACAATAACGTTGTTATAATCTCATACATAAAAAATTTATATATATATGTTTGTGTATCTTCTTTTTCTCATTATCCTTTTTTGTTTTATTATTTTTGTTTTTTATTTTTTTATTTTTACAGAAGGTCCTTTTTCCGTCATATCATATATATATATATATATATATATATATACATCCTTTATAACAACAACAAATATGAGTAATTTTGTGTACGATTTCAAAAAATGGAAGGAACACCAAGAAAAAAATCATGATATATTTGAATATTGGGCGTAAAATGTATATACATATATATATATACATACACATATATATGCAAATAAAGGAAATAATAAAAACAAAAGAAGAAAACTTTTTTGGCGAAAACCCTTGATTTCCTTCCTTCCTTTCATTCTTCTTTCTCTTTCTCTTTCTCATCCTCATCCTCGTCATCGTTTTACGTCCTTCATCGTTTGAATATTGCAAAAAACTGTGTCACACGCTGAGCCAAGAGATTATTTTTAATAATATAAGACTTCTCAGCCAGTTAAAATTACTTTCATTTTCTTTCTTCTTTCATTTTGTTTTTTTTTTGAAACTTTTTATTTTTTATTATTATCTTTGTTATTATTTTTGTTTTTTTTTAAACTCAAATTCTCATATTGTTTTTGAAAACTTTAAAACTGTAAAAGATACTTTTTTTAACATATCTGTTATTATAGTACCCGTATGAACGTAGGTCAAAAGATATACTAAATTTGAGATTAAGTTTGTGACGCAGTAAAGGATGGGAATTAAATATAGACTCAAAGATATGCATTGGATTGGAATCATGGTTCTAACTATGTGTTTCCATCTGTCCGTCCGTCCGCCTATCCACACGATAATCCAAAAACTAAAGTAGTTAGGGTGGCTGCTACAGGGTGGCGCAAAAACACGATACGGTTTAAATGCTTAATAACTTTTTAAATTTATTTATATTTTTTATTTTTATTTCAGAATTTTGTGAAGAAAATTGGAGAATTAGAAATGCAACAGTGAACAACAGAACAGCGATCAAAAATTACGAAAAGTTATGAAAAAAATTAAAAATCTTAGACGATTCTACGTGTTATTCAAGGTGGCGCAAAACTACCGTTATAGTTTGAATGTTTAATAACTTTTTAAATTTATTTATTTTTTTATATTTATTTGAGAATTTTGTGAAGAAAACTTGGGGCTTTGGAAATGGAACAGTGCACAACAGAACAGCGATCAAAAATTACGAAAAGTTATGAAAAATATACAAAATCTAAGACGTTTCTACATGTTATTCAGGGTGGCACAAAACGGCCGATATTGTTTATCCGACAATATAGAATTTATAAAAAAATTTAAAAAGTTATTAAACATTCAAACCATATCGGTCGTTTTACGCCACCCTGTATTTTAAACTTAGTATATAATAAAGCTGAGTAATTAAAATTTTGTCAATAGTTAAAACTTCACCTTAACGCCCCTGGTCTGATTAAAATATTGCTGGTATGGTGGAATAGGCTGATTATTTGAAATTTTGTCAATAGTTAGTAATTAACCTTAACGGCCCTTGTCTGAGTAAAATATTATGGTGGAAAAGGCTCGAATAGCTGCTGCATAACTTATATTTTATTTTATACATAACACAGAGCTTAATTTTATACATAACACAGAGTAGAGCTGAGTACTTCAAATTTTACCTAAAATAATTAATTATATAAATTCTTGTGTAAGATTATAGATGGCGCACAAAGTTAACATTTGTGCATTCATATTTCATAACCTTATACAATAGCTACAGCCGAGTAATCAACGGCTTAGTGAATATTATGATTAAAGAAACTGAAGCCTAGTTTAAAAAAAACTTGGCGAATGCCCTATACTCCTTAAAGGAGTGGAACAGGAATAAAAAAAAGCTAATTATATAATGTCTATATTACGTTAATACGCGTATCCTACAGGTAACAGAGTCTACTCTACGCTCTTCTTCATTTTTTTTTATATTTAAAGTTATTACATATGTATATAACCAAAAAGTAATGGTACTTTTTATTTTATTAAATAAAAGATAGAAAGAGAAACAAGATAACAGTAAAAAAATGGAAAATGAAAAATAATATAAAAAAAACAAGAAGAATTTTTAAAATATAGAAAATATAGAACTAAAAACAAAAAAAACAAAAAGGACAAAGACTTTTGGCATGGACTCTTTGTTCTTCTTTATTTCTTCTTTTTTTTGGTTATTTTAAACTATGTCCCCTAATATTATCAAGTGACTTCTCAGTTTGACTCCTCAGGACACCGAAAAAAAAAAAAACAAAAATAATAAAATAAAAAATATACAATATTCAAAATAGAAAAACTTAAAATGAAGTAATAATTTTCACAACACAAAAATGATTTGAAAACGTCCTTATTATTTATAAAATAATAATAAAAAAGAATAATATACTATAAGATAGTATATAACTTATATAAGTAAATAATAAAATGTTTCATTCTTCATCATTTTATTTTATATCTCTCCTCGAAATTTAATATCAATGTGGACGAGTATCAGTACAGGTGTACTAATATTGAATCTCCGTTTGTAACACATCGAATTTGGTTTTATAATACATGTGAACTCAATTGTATTAAATGGATTCGCATCAGAAGTTGATTATGTTATGCATATCCGTCAGTTTACCTGCCATTTTGTAGGATAAGATTCCTTAATTTGGCAGAACTTTCAAAAAAGGACCATGTTTTAATTTAGCTCTCATGTAAAGTTTTTAACACGTTTAGTGATTGAGGAACTATTTAGCCTACATCATTAAAATTGAAAATGCGCAAATAAAGTGACAGAGTAAATTAAAATATTAGGATGAATTTGTTTACAATTTTTTTAAATTATTCGGAGCCGATTTCGAAGTAAAGGGCACCATTTTATTTAATATTAATTTCTTGAAAAATTGGTGAATATTTTTCATTCTAAGTGTACATTATTCAATTGCTGGGCTACTAAGCCTCTAAGCCTGTCGTATACCATAGATACATGCTTAAACAGGGGATACATATAAATTCTTATTAAATTCCACAAATTAAAATAAAATTAATTATAGAATTAATGTTAATAAATCCCACATACGATTAACATTTGAAATTATTAAGTTATAAGGCTTACTAGAGACGTCTTAGATTTTCAATAGATACAACGGTATTTGTTATATAAATTATAATAATTTTATGTATGAATTATAAGGATTTTTTGTACCTGCGAGTTGTATTATTAAATTAATTTATTTGTTTATATTTTGTATTAGTTTTTATTGGCTGAGTCAATTCGAAAATCAGATTAAAGTTATTTTTTATTTAACAGGGGTTCAAACTCTGAACTTTTAAATCAAAGATCGGTGCTCTAACTATTGTGTTACCTATTATTTTAATCTTAAATAATGGAATCTAAAAAGACAATTGAGATTACAGTGTTTGAAGATAGACAGAGGAAGCTTTTTAGAGACTGCAGTAGTCACAAAAGCTTCATACTTATTTGACGCATTATTTCTTCAAATTTGTGACTACAGTTGTACCTAAGTCTAAATTAAAAGAAAATAATGAAATTCCAGAAACAATATCTTGAGCAAAAGGAGTACAAAAGTTGTATTTTATATTTTTGTTACATATAATTATTGAGCACAACATTGGATTCCCAGGAGTATCTGACAGCTGGCAAGCATACCTTAATACTGCCTAATTTTATTTTTGTGTTAATATTGAAAGCCTTAACAATCTAGTGTACAAAATCAGTGTAATTTTTTTGATGATATTAAAAAAATTGTTGTTTTGTTTCTTAGCATTGTTATCTTTTAGATAATGGTTTTATAAAAGCCCATATAATTTCAGTTATTCAAAAAATATAATATGAACATATGAGTTATAGTGTTTGTTTTTTTTAAGTCAAATAAATAGATTTAACAAGAAATTTAATAGGAAGTATTTTAATAACTGCTCTAAGGCTTTTCTGTTTTTTGTAAATATATGTATATAAATTTTAATAACATCTTTTTCATACAAAACTTTCATATATTTTGAGAAAAATGAAAAGATATATTTTTGGGCAAAGTCCAGATATTATTAAATTATAATAATGTACTAAATGTAGTGAATAAATGTTTTATTTCATTTGAAATTTAATAACTTTTAATAATACAATACAAGATTTAGGGGAAAAATAAATTGTGAAACAAAAACTTATTTAGATTGTGATGTAATATACATTTGTTTCATTTGGAAGAAAGGCTGTCATGTATTGCGGAATTAAGGATCCAAATTTAATAAACCTTAAAGGCACTACTGTTAACAACACTACTGTCCTTGCAAATTATATTATAAAACACAAGAAGGATTTCCAGGTTTTGTGTAATACACTTCCTCCATCCACTTAATTTTTTCTTCCAACTTAACTTATAAATTTTAGAAAATTGCATATTTTGTGGCGTTTTTGGTATACTTTCCCCTATCTTCGGTAATACACTAGTTTTTTCGTAATTCGAAAAAAGCGAATCAACTGGCTTGCACATCTTGAATAATTAAGCACTTTAAACATGTTATCTTAATTTGTTTAAGCCGTTTTACATGCATGCATGCATGCAAATTTTAAATTTGAAAACAAATTTAAATCACTCGTACCAATTTTAAACTTTTTAATTACAATAAAATTGAATTTAAATAAAAAACGAATTATTAAAAAATTATTTCATTTGTAATGAATTTAATAAAACTTCAAATGTAACAATAATTAAACAACTGATATAAATTATTCATTAAAATTATTATAATTAAATTAAAAGGAAACATGCAAATTATTGTATAAAATTAATTTATTTATTTATTTATATTTTAATAATATATAATATGTTATAAAGGATTATGCAATATTACTTAAACCATAGTATACTGATTATAGTCATTATAGGTTAAAGATTATTTATTAAATTTATAAATATTATTACGATAATTATTATATAAGCATTATTTATAAATTATAAGTAATTTGCATTTCAAATTTGGCCACAAGAGGATTAGTTAAGAAAAAATTATATTTTGCAGTAATTTTCCTTTCAATTAAATGTTAATTAATTTATTTATTTATTATTATATATTCAAAAATCAAATAGAATTTTGTAATATTATTGACACCAATCGATTACTTAGGCCATTAAATGTTCAATTCTTTTTTGTATATAAAAAAAATTGCATACTTTCTGGCGTTTTGATAAGTTTTTCCCCATATTATTTGTGTTTTATTTGTAATTTAAAATACCATTTGCTTAAGAAAAATTTCTAAGTTTGAAGGAAGGTTGGTTCCTACTGAGTTTGAGTTCAAACTTAATTTATTCATTTTAGAAAATTGCATATTTTGAGGCGTTTTAGTTTCTTTAAGGTTATGTATATGTATATATATATATATGCCTAAAATAATTAATCATCACATATTGAATACAAATTATAAAACTATATCGTTTAAGATTAATTAAAGGACTTTACATAAACAATGACAAAGGACATCAATAATATTACTATTATTTTTGTATAAGAAATGATAATATGAGACAATCCAGTCATAATTGGATATTAATATGAAATTCCACAACATTTTTGTTGAGTTAATTATAAAAGGAAATTATGCATTATTTTGAAATGAAAACAATTTAACTGCACTTCCAATTGGTCTTTTGTATGCTGGCTAAGCTTATATACATAATAAGTGGTCAACTATTATTTTTGCAAAATTAATTTATTGCCTAATTTTAGTGATAGTCTGTGGGCTACAAAGAGAATTTCATAACTAATGCTTTTCAACAGTAAGTTGATTTATTAGACAGAGTTAAACATTTTAAAAAGTAATTAGTTTTCAATATTGTTGCCTTTTGCATCATGAAATTTTGGAAATATCTTCTATACAGTGTGCTTAGGTCAATAGTATTGAACAAAGGAGGAAATAGAGAACATTTGTATAAACAAAATATTGTATCGGAAGGGAATCGTTCCAAAGTATTTTCATTAAGTTTTTGAAATCATATATTAATATATGTTCCTAGACTTCTATAAGGTATAACATATATCTTAATATTTGAAATTGAGTTTTTCAAATTAAAAAGTACTTTTGAGACCATTCTTATCATCGACCTCTTCTATCATCGTTTAATCTTCTTTTTATATGCATTTTTACCTGACAGACACTCTGTATGAATAACAAATGAAAATAGTGTCTAACTTGCGTCTTCTCTTGCAGAGCTGGTGAAATTATAGTACTTAAGTAAACAAACTAGTACTCGTACTATTACTGGCAAAATGTTCAGTAAAATTTAAATATACTTACTGGTATGTACTTGTAGTATCAATTAAGTACTGGTAAGTGTTGATGTTCAGTAAAATTTAAATATTCTTACTGGTAAATACTGGTAGTAATGATAATGGTAATGGTAATACTGGTTGGCACTGTTTTGTACTTGTAGTAGTGGTAAGTACTGGAAGTGGGTACTAGTTAACTACTGAAAAGTACTGATAATGTAATGGTTGTTATTAATTATGTTCTGGTAGTACTGGTAGGTACTGGTAAGTATTAATAAAGTAATGCATGATAACTTTCAGTACTAGTTTTCCATCTCGGTCCTTGTATTTTTTTAAGTATCAGTAACTATAATCAAATTTTACTGAATAGTTTTTCCAGTATGAGTACTGATGTTTAATAAACCAGCTGTTCGGTTGTCATCACAGCAACTCAACTACTGATAGTTTCCGTTCATTTATCGATTAAAGTACTTAGAACTTTCTAGCTTTTGCTGACGCTTCTAATATCACGTCAATTCTTGTCATCAATATTAGAAAAATACTTAAATTTTTCTAATGATTACTATTTCTTAGTAATTACATTATCTCAAGTTTTGTAAAGTGCTTAACATAAAATTGTTATTAAAACTGACAATTTCAACTATAAATAAATTCTATAATTCAAAACTAATGGATTCTACAAAGTTACTTTATATTTCCTAATAACATTACTTAACTTAAAATTTACTAAAATTTATTATATATATGTATATTACATATACATATTACTTTTATTTACTTTTTGTATATATATACATATACATATAAAAAAAGTAATTGTTTTCTAGTAAATAAAAACAAAAAAAAAAAATCTTAAGTAGAAAAAGAGGTGAATGTCATTTTACTGTCCTACAATTCAAATTCAACTTAAAACTATAAAATACAGAAAAATAAATAAAAATTCATAACTACTTTTTTTTTTCTTGCTGTCTCTTTCTACTATAATGAATTGTTTCTATTTTCATATTATTATTTTTGGTTTTTTTGTGCTTACAAAAAAATTTTCCAAAGAAAATAAATTTGTTTTTTTTTGTGAAAATGCCAAGATTAAAGGATTTTCGTTGTTCGGGATAAATTACCTGAAAATGCTTTCTATATCAAAAGTCAAATTTTGTACACATATTTGTTTATATTCAATACTTATTTTTGGTTTTTTTTTTTGTTGTTATTTTTTTTTTTTTATTTTTGGTTTGTATGATGTGTGTTGTATAACGTGGTGAATTTTACCATGATTTCGTGTATAATATGGTATGGTGTGATATTTGTTTATTTTATTTCAATATATTTTTTTTTTTTTTTTACTCAGAATTCATTCAAAATGAAAATTTATCTTATTGTTTTGTTTATGTATTAAAATAAATATAGGATGCAAGTATAAGTAGGTATTGTAGTCTGTAGACAATAAACAAATTGTCTATAGGTTCAATTTTTATGTTTTTTGTATTTTTTTAAAACAAACACAATTACAAACACAACTACAAGTCTTTGTAAATAAATGTCTAAGAATAATATGTCGCATTTTTGCATTCTGGCCAGGGCAAATTCTGAACGAAGAACTTTAGGTAATGACGATGCAAGAGCCAATATGAGTCCAAATAAGGAAAAAGAAATGGAATTAGATTTGTCATATTCTAAGGCGTCCAACAACACACAAAGCCCTAGAATAGAACTTCCAGTGTAAGTCGGGATTTTAAAACTACAAATTATTTTATTGTGTAAATGATTTGAGATTCAGAAATATCAAGTTAAATTTAAAACTGTAAGATAATAAAAGGCACACTGTCAGTCGGAATTAATAATATTGAAAATTCTCAAATAAAATTACTCGTAATATGTTGAAGTTTCTTATGATACTTTGAATTATAACGATCTATCTGACCGCAGCTCAGAGGTATAGTGGCGGCTTTTCAATCGAAAAAACATGGATTCAAATCATGGTCGGATCATATGTAGTATAAAAATATACTGTATATTAAAATAATTTAATAAGAAGTCCAAATGTCAAATAGGCACAGAATTAAAATTATCAGGCAATATTTACTAATGTCTGATACTACAAATAAATAAATAAATAAATATAAAGATCTGCTGATTTTATCACAAAATTCTTAATATCGGTTAATAATGTTATAATTTAAAAAATTTCAGTAAATTGTTAAATGTGATCTTGATTGTCTAAAGCAGCCATTTAACAACTGTCAATGCATTTTCTCAAACCAAAATTCTTTTTCGTGTACGATTTCTAACCATCGAGAAAAATTTAAATTAATTTTTGAAACCTACGTTCAGTGAATCGCTTATTCGATTCTTAAACTTAAATTGACACCTGTCAAAAATTAGTAATTTAATTCGCTTTAAAATGAGTCAAAATATCTTTTGCAATAAGGTTCGCGAATGTGTTGACATGTGCGAACTTTAATCTAATATATATTTGAAGCGAATTGAATTACGTAATCATTTTCAATGTGACAGATGACGTTTTAAATTTCTGAAAATAATTTTTAGTTTTTGTACTGATCAACTGTATTATATTTTGAATTATCAAAACAAAAATATACTGACCCTATAGTAATTTTTTGAAATATATATTTATATACCATCAAATTTATCATACAATTGTTTAGGTTAAGTATGTATATATATGAGTTTTATATCGGGTCTTCTAACAGTATTTGTTTTATCCAAAAAACATTAAGTATGTCAAAAAATAAAATCTTTATCAAAATATATAAATTTTGGAAAATATATTCAAAAAATATATATACAATGAAATAAAAGGTAAGTTATTTTAAGTGTATATATATATATATGTAAAAACATATGAAATATAAAAGAGAGAAAAATAATGTATAGGAAACTTTTTGTTGATTGTTGATAGGTAAATAACAAGAAGAATCAATTAAATTAAATATATATATACATATATTTAGATTTATATATACATTTGTATAGAACATTATATGAAAAAAAAAAACTGTATTTTTTTTGAATTTATGTATTGTACAAATAAAATGATAAATCATATTAATTTCTTTTTATGATAAATAGAAATCACAAATTTTATTTGAATTAGAATACTTAATTTGTATTATATAATATATTTATATATATTGTATAATAAATTAGGTATATGGAATTTGTGTATATATGATAAATAAATAAAATAAAATATATGGATATAAGTTTGTGAATAAAATCTTTTATTCTAGAAAGTTTTTCATTTTTAAAAACTTTTATAATTTTTTTAATAAATCATATCAAAGGTAATAATAATATTTAAAATGGAAGTTTGTATTATTTTATTATTTTGGAAATAAGTTTATTTAGTATTATAAGATTATAACTTTTTAAAAACTTTGATCTGTCCATAAGTCAATGTATTTTGTATTTTAATCTGATTCTTTGATAACAAGTAATACTGTAACAAGACTCATAATTGTTCCTATGAGAGATGTTTCATTCCATTTCGTTTCAGTTTGACATTGAAAAAAAAAGTCTGAAGCAATTCCTGATTTTAGTTTTGTTTTTATACCCGTGCATACATATATGACATCGGGTATATTAGATTTGCTCCTCCGTTTGTAACGCATCGATCTAGACGAGCTAGATATAGTGTCAAGGGTACGTATCGGCTCAGAATCGAAAAATTAGTCGATCTAGCTATGTGTGTCTGTCCGTCCGTCCGTCCGTCCGTCCGTGTGTCAGCACGATAACTCAAAAACTAAAAGGGCTAGAGTCTTGAAATTCACACAAAGTCATTTTTAGACAATTTCTAGGTTCCCTATTGTTTTTGGTTAAAATCGGACCAAGGCTTCGGGGAGCTGCCATACAACTTTTTTGCACCAATATGAATTTCTTCAAAACTATTTATACTACGGGGATGAAAATTACACACGGTTAGTTTTATAATGACTCCGGCACTTATATGAAGTTTCAAAATGTTAGGGCCCCATTTTCGGGGGGCTGCCATACAACTTCCTTGCACCAATATGAATTTCTTCAAAACTAATTATACTACGCGGATGAAAATTACACACGGTTAGTTATATAATGAATCAAGCACTTATATGAAGTTTCAAAATGTTAGGGCCCCATTTTCGGGGGGCTGCCATACAAAGTTTTCGATTCAATAACTGTGAATCTAATGAAGCTACAAGGTTAAAATTAAAATTGGGCAGGTAAATTAATAGGGCAAGTTACTTGGCAAAGTTGGACATCACTCGGACCATCAGACTTTTAGGGTGGGTGGGTTTTTTGTTTAATTTTTTATTTTATTTTTTTTTTTTTTTTTTTAAGCTAAAGTTATGGGACAATGAATGAAAATTTTGTTTATTTTTTTTTGTGATTTTTTTTTTTTTTGTTAATTTTTTTTTTTTTTTTTTTAAGCTAAAGTTATGGGACAATGAATAAAAATTTTTTTTTTTTGTTTTGTGTTTTTTTTTTTTTTTTTGTTAAATTTTTTTCGTCAAAATTATGGGGTAATGAGTTAAATGTATAAGAGAAGTAAATTACGGTTTATTTTATACACCATAGTGGGTATGCACGGGTATCTAAAAGTTGACAAGGGCAACTATAATCTTCCTCGTTTTTCATTCTATTCAGGATCAACTTCGGGTTTATAACACGAAAAAATAATAACTACTTATGCCATATAGTGTTGTCAGTGGGTTATAGTGGGTCAGGGTCTGTGATATGTATAAAAAATTTTACATTAATTGCAAAAAATGGCGCAGACATAGTTTTTGATATAAAAAATAAAATAAAAATTTTACTTTTTATAAAATACTCATTTCACATTTGACACTTTAAATTTGACATTTGATATTCGAATTCTTAAATTTAACAAAATTGAATTAATGCTTTATTACAAAAAAATGATATAAAATGTCTTTACTTTACTTTATTTAAATGCAATTTTTCATATTACTTTAAAATCACGGCTCATTAAGAAAATGGTTTTTTTTTTTTATTACAAACAATGAATTGTTCCATGTTCAGAAAAAGTGACAGTTTTTTTTGTGGCAATTTATATCATTTAAGTTAAATTTTTTTTTGAATTCAGATAAATTGAATAATAAACATTTTTGTATTAAATACAAATTATACCGTTTAAAATTAAAGAGAAAAGTTGCAATTCTCTATTAGGTGTCACATACACAAAATGGGTGGAATTTTTTTGTTTTATTTTAAAACATTAAAGTGATGTCAAATATTTTTATTCAATTTCAGTAAAATATTCCGTTAGAAAAATTTATTTTAGGTATTCATTATTAATTCAAGTGACAACTATCTTTCTAGTGATCTAGTGAACTTCTAATTATTGCAAGTATAAGAAGTTCAAAAAGATTCAATATTTTAGTTACATTATTTTAAAATCAATAAATAAAATTGTATACTCTTTTCAAATGGATTTGACCTTTTTCTTCTGAAATTTGGTTATTTTCTAATGAATTTTGTCCTTTTGAAAAAACGCCCTCGTATCTTGAGACCCAGAAGTCAAAATAACATAGTTTGAAAAATCTAACTCCTAAATCTGTATTAGACGTTGAAAAAGTAAAACAGATTAAAAATTAAGCTGACGTTAAAACTGGCAAATTTTGGGGACTACTTTTTAGGGTGGGCTTTAGAGTCAAACATTCTTAATTTTTCTAACTGTATTCTGGTTCGACAATAAAGTCGGTGGGTACCTTTTTTTCCAATATATTGAACTAAACACTGAATACCAAGAAACTGGACTGATAGAAAAAGACCAATTAAATTTGAAAATTTTGGTCTTTTTTGGATAAGACGAAAAGGGGGAGAAGTGCAGAATGGACCAACGTTACATGAAAAGAGAATATTAATATTTTTCAACTCCTAATTATTAGTAATATAACATAAATAGGTCAAGTCTTCTTAATCATATAAAAGTCTTTAAAACTAATTTTACAATAAAACCCCAAAAAAGTTCTTCAAATTTCCAGTAAAAATTAAAAAATCGAGTTATTGTTCAGCTTGTTTATTAAATTTAATAATATCTTAAAGAGTTTATTTAAATATTAAATACGATTTTTTACCTTACAATGTAAACTCAAACATAATTTAAAGAAGGCATGGTAAAATAAGATAAATATCTTTAAGATCTTCTAATATAATGACAATAAGAAAAATGTTCCCCGTAAATTGATATTATATATAAATTATATATAATTGAACCTATACATTAAAGTATTTATTCATATATACATATATATATATTCTTATAATTAATGAACGGAACTTCAGATGAAAAGAAAATAGTAAAAGGACTGGCTGGTAAAAGAATCTATATAATTGATGAAAATTTTCTACCTACCATTTTATTAAAATGTTCTACGAAAGAAGAGAATTTCATTCAGAATAGCATCAATAAATTAAAATATATGTACTTGTGTAAGATGTATGTATATTTAGATATAGTATGTATATTTATATATTTTATTGATTTTCTAATTTCTAAAGAAAATAGAAAAAAAAATTTCTAAACAATGCATTTTCTTTTTTTTTTTCAATAAAATGATCATTAACTTTGTTGATATTACCTATACCATACATACTTGTGTAAAAAACTGTAAGGTAGGTACTGTACTTAGGTAATAGTGATTTTGATTACTTTTTACATTTCAAAACTGTAACTTAATTTGTTTAGGTCCTTAAAATAAAGCATGAAAGCTTTGAATGCGTTTTAATATGAATTGGCATTACTCAAATCTTACGAAGCCTTGGAATAGCTTGCTAGATTATGGTACTTACATTGTTACCAACTTATATTATTGGGTTTATTGCAATATTCTAACTGGAATTCAATATGAATCCAATCAGAAGTCTTGAGGAAAATTTGTTTAAAACACTAATACAAATACATGGCTTTTTTTAAATTGTATATAAATGTTTCCGAAACCCTTCTACCAATCTGGTTTCCCTGGATAATAAACTGATATTAAGCTTTAGATGTGCGCCTAAATGTAGAGACAAACATTAGTTAAGAATTTGTTTAAAAAGATGGTTTTTAGAATTAGAATTAAAGGAGATTACAAGACTTATAATTAAAGGAGGTTTCTCAACGTTTGATCTTCTACAAATCCATCTCATAGTTTAAAAATCTCTACCAAATTAAAAACAAAATGCAATTATATTTCTGATACTTTTCGACGAATCTTATTGAGTAATTAGAGAGGATATTTCTCTATTCCAGCTTGGCTGTATATTTTCGAAGTTCCATAACATCGGTCGTTGTAATTTTGTCCTGATTTCAGTTTTAGCCTTTATTGCATTAGTGTTCTTTTCAAAGGTATAGAACTTAAGTTTCTTAAGTCTGCAAGAAAATTTATTGAACTTAAGTCTGCAAGAAAATCCTTAATTTACAGTACTTCGTTAAATCCTCAGGAGGACTTCAAGTCTTCAGTAGTTCATTACATCCATTACAATGACAATATTCTCTTGTATTAAACGAATATTCAGTTTCCTCAGCATTATTTTTAAATAAAAATTGTATTAAAAATGTTCGGATACCGTAATATTCGTAATATTTAGTTAACAAGAACCGTTTATTTTGCATATTTATACCCGTGCATACATATATGACATCGGGTATATTAGATTTGCTCCTCCGTTTGTAACGCATCGATCTAGACGAGCTAGATATAGTGTCAAGGGTACGTATCGGCTCAGAATCGAAAAATTAGTCGATCTAGCTATGTGTGTCTGTCCGTCCGTCCGTCCGTCGGTCTGTGTGTCAGCACGATAACTCAAAAACTAAAAGAGCTACAGTTTTGAAATTTTCACAAAATATTTTTCAATCAATTTCTAGGTTCCCTATTTTTTTTGGTTAAGATCGCACCAAAACTTCGGGTAGCTCTCGAACAGCTAACTTTTTTAACTCCAATATTTTCATACAAAAATTTTAAATTTAGCTATGCACCTTGTAACATGAAATTATATGAATTTTGTTTGTTTTTGTTTTTTTGTTTATTTTTTTTTTTGTATTTTTTTTTGTACGATTTCGAGTTAGAATTTCATATGATTTAAATGATGCGTAGTTTATTTAAGTAAGCAAAAAAGAACACAAAGATTTTTTTTAAGTAAATGGCTTATTGATATTGATAGATATTTATGAATATATATGATGAATCATCATGATGATTATTATATGAATAATGATCATATGAAGTTGATTTGGCTTAAGTTTAATATATTCGTGAATTAAAAATTAATTATAAGAGATGGAATTGAAAAATTAGAGCAAGAGTTTTGAAATTCACACAAAACATTTTTTGGACATTTTTGAGGTTCCCTATTCTTTTTGGTTAAGACCAGATCAAGGTTTTGGGGAGCTGCCACACAACTTCTTTGCACCAATATGAATTTCTAAGAAACTGATTATACTACGAGGATGAAAATTACACACTGTTAGTTATATAATGAATCGAGCACTTATATGAAGTTTCAAAATGTTACGGCCACATTTTCGGGGGGCTGCTATACAACTTCTTTGCACCAATATGAATTTCTTGGAAACTGATTATACTACGAGGATGAAAATTGCACACTGTTAGTTATATAATGGATCGAGCACTTATATGAAGTTTCAAAATGTTACGGCCCCATTTTCGGGGGGCTGCTATACAACTTCTTTGCACCAATATGAATTTCTTGGAAACTGATAATACTACGAGGATAAAAATTACACACTGTTAGTTATATAATGAATCGAGCACTTATATGAAGTTTCAAAATGTTACGGACCCGTTTTCGGGCAGCTGCCATACAAAGTAATCAATTCGATAACTGTGGATCTAATGAAGCTACGAAGTTAAAATCAAAACTGGGCAGGTAAAGTAATAGGACAAGTTAGTTGGCAAAGTTGGACATCACTCGGACCAACTTTTAGGGTGGGCTATTTTTTTTTTTTTTATGGGATAATAAGTTAATCAAAAATTATGGGATACCTAATAAGTTAAATATTTTTTAAACTATTTTACTTTCTTATATTTTTTTTGTAATATTTATAATAGCATAGGGGAAATAAATAACGGTTAGTGGGTATGCACGGGTATCTAAAAGTTGACAAGGGCAACTATAATCTTCCTCGTTTTTCACAAGAACTGTTTTTTTTCTATAATGCAAGTAATTGCATATTTAAAAAAAAATGCTTCATCACTTTTGTTATTTATAACTTTTTTTTATTTTAATATAAAAAGTTATAAAATGGGTTTGCAGATACAGTGGTGTGTGATAGTGACAAGAATAAATAACGGTATAAGTGCGTTATTTTAACTTTATTTTAAAATACAACAAAGAATGCAAAAAAAAAAGTCTTAAAAAAATATATGGTAGGTACTTACTATGAAAGTGAAAATCGAATTTTAATGGAATTTTAACGGTATTGCATATTATATTACCTTTATTACTCAATTATTTTTACTAGTAATGTCTTTTAATAGTACTTAATATAATATAAATTTTTTTTTTTTCTTATGGAAATTTTTATTTCTTTATGTCATTACGAGTATATTTACATTTATTTTCATTTATTCTACTTTTTTTTACCAGTCTTATAGCATATTTTCAAAAAAATCAAATGTATTAGTTTAACTTTGTCCGTATGGCTGTCTTAAATACAACACTGTTTAAAAAAAAAGCAATATAGATAGTTTTAAATACGAATAAATATCGCAGCGAAATCAAAGAATAAAATCCTGATAATAGAATAGATCCTGAAAAATAAGTATGAGTCGTTGAAAAATTACCTTGAGTTGCCAGCCGTTTAACAGCTGGAGCAAATCTTGCTTATCTACTCGATTTATTTTGAAGTAATGTACAAAGCCTAGGGACCTTGGTGGGCTAGTGGGTGAGCATTTGGATTTCTAACAGAGGAGTAGCGAGTTCGATTCCCGTACTGGTCATTAATAATTTTAATTGAGAAAAATTATTGAAAAATATACAAATCACCATGGTGACCAAATATAATTTAAAATATATAAATTGATAGAATGTATTGTAAATTGGGGCTGTAAAGCCCACATGTTAAGATAACACATCTTATTCCCCATATCAAAACCACAACAAATATACAAAACTTAAAGTACCTACAGTTAATTTGAAAATGTACTAAATATTTGTTTTACTAACAGTGTACCCAACACTTATTACAGTTACAGTACATTATCAGTACTAACAGTGTTACCCAACAATTATTACGGAACCCAGTTTAATCTTTAAAATGTGCTTTTATAAAGACCCTTGGTTTGTTTCATATTTCCATTATATTTAGAAACAGCTTTGCAAGCAAAAAAGAAACTTTATATACATATAACCTTGCATACAATTATATGCAGTTACAACAAAGTAACTGTAATTTTTATAATATCATTTTAAACATGACTTTTCTCCATTTAAAAAAAAAATCTTTTTGTCAATTTTGTAACTATAACATCTTTAAACTATTATCGTTTAATATTATTACTCTGTTATTATAAAAGAAAATTTGAATTTTTTTATTTTTTTAACTGTAAAATTTAATAACTGTAATTTCAGATTTATTTTAATAATGTGTGAGATTAAATAATGAAAAATTATTATTATTTTAATGTTTTACTGAAGTTTTATATGACCTTTTTGAAACAAACTATTTTTTTTTTGGAATCGGTCAAATAATTAAATGAAAGCTTTGACACTATGACAGTTTGAATAATAAATTGAAAAATGGTAATTTAATCGATTAATATTAAATGTCATCAATCGTTTAAGTGCGCTAGTTATATTTGAACGATACGAAAACAGCTATTAAACCACTCATTTTAAAGTTGTTGTGAGATGCGACGGTAAATGCCATTCAACTGTTTTTTAAAAATTGTGAAGTCGTAATAGCGTATTGTCAAAATTTTGACATTTTTAGTTTATTACTGTAAAATAAACGAAATAAAGAAAATATTTGAATTTTAAAAATCTTTGATTACTAAATAATAAAAATTTAATAGCTTAATAACCACGTATAGATACATACTAAGGTGTTTCATACTAATCTCAATTTTTAACAATTTAAGTTAACACTAAAGGAGCGTCACAAGCTACTTAATAGGCTGTATTAAATATTTAAATACCTGTTGTGGTGGTAGTACAAATATATCAAGAGTATAAGAATCAAAGTATTCAATTTTGATTTTTTCGAGACTAATGAAAGAAACATGCTTACTCCATCTTTAAATTATGTTTAAAAGCATAGCTTACAATGATTATACAAGTCCCACCCCAGAAAAATTTAAATTGATTTGAGAAAATGTATTTTGAGACAATGTTTCGATTTCTTTTTTAAAGTTTTAGGTTATGTTTTTGTTTTATGTAAAAATGCCCATTTTTACCACTTTTCATTTTGAGTTTTTTGTATGAAATCTTTATCCATATATACCAAATTTTATATTAAAATAAAATTTGGAAATTTATCTACATTATATCAAAATTTCAGTTTTCAAATCAAAATTTTAACCTAATAGTTAACAAATTAAATTTTAAGCCTCTTGAGTTGATTTTGACTAGTTGATGTTAGAGTAGTGAGCTTTATTAATAGTTAGAGTAGTGAGCTTTATTAAGAGTTTTTATAGTAGTGGAAATATGGAGTTGTTTTTTTAAAAAACTTAAAAATATACTAGTATTTTTGGTTCTGTATATTATTATTGGTTTTCAAACGTTTTATAAAGCTATCTTTAAAATAATTTGTGATAAAGTTTTAATTCCACAATGTCATTTTGTGCTATAAGATTCCATAATGTTAAGGATTCCTTTGTCCTTTATACAGTGCATGGGATCAAACTTCCACTGCCAAACCCCGTAATTCTAATTATTCAGATAGTTAAATAATAAAATTCATAATATTTTTTATGTTATAATTGATAAAAGAATCGTTTCAATAAAATTCATATGAATTTCCATAGACCATGCTTATTTACTATCAATAGAATGAGTTGCACGTGTATCAGAAAGTAAAAAACATCCAAATAACAATTCATTTATTTTTGAAGAGAATTCCACAAAAAAAAATATGAAATTTTCATTTAACTGACAAAATAATTAAAATCATATCCTATTTATTAAACAAAAGAAAATTAATAAAAACAGAAAATAAAAAAAAATTGTTTTGATTATATAATAATATTAAACTTATTATTCATTAACAAAAAGACATACTCTATTAAAATTATATTAAAATTAATTTTCTTTAATTTTATTTCTTCCATTTTGATTTTAATCTTTTCTCCAAAAATTACACCGTCAAATATTTTCATATTTTTCATTCAAATCTCATTGTTTCTATAAATAATTCTGTTTAAGGATACCATAAGGATATTATCAAAAAGAAGGATATCATCCTTCTGCAACTAATTAGTTTTTAAACAAAACAAAAAATTTAAACAAAATAAAAAAAAGGAATTCAATTAATTCATAATATGATTTAAAAATAAATTAAGGTAAAATAAAAAGGTACATATAATTATTATATATATTACATAATATATTATAGATATATATGAAGTGAATATTTTTAAAAAGGACATCCGGTTTGATATTATATGCTATATATATTACTTATATATTTTATATTGTGTGTAAGATTTTTAAATTTAAAGAATTTTTATTTAATGCACAGGCAGCCTTCACATACGATATGAAAACCCAATTAATAACTTTTAATATGTTGCAAAACAAAATGTTTAAATGAACCTGGGTTCCTAAAATTAAAAAATAATCAAATTTAAAATTTTTGCGTCCATATAATCATTGTCAGAAGAGAAGAAATTCAAAATATTTTTTTTAAACTAGCTTAGGTTATTTCAGAAAAAAGTCTCCAAAAACCAAAATGACAAAAGTCTACAATTATAAGATATTTTTCAAAAATCCCCAAAATTAAATTTTTTATGAAAGTCAAACAAAGTTAACAAAGTATCCCTAATTTTGGGGAACTTTTCAAAGTCCAAAAAGTTCCCAATACTTCAAAAAAACTTTAAAGACTTTCGTTTTTTGGTTTTGGAGACTTTTTTAATACAAATATCATTTTATAAATGTTTAAAACTATTTGAAAACTTAATCTTCTTACTTGAAAACGTTTAGTATATAAAATTTAGCAAAGTACTGGTTTAAGCTAGCTGTAAATTTATCTGTCAAATTTTACAATTATTTAATTGTCATAAACAAATCATTTAAAACATTCTAATGCGTTTGTAAATGAACCTGGGTTCCTAAAAGTCCTACAAAATCAATATGAAGGCAATATGGAGGCAAAAATTTTAAATTTGATAATTTTTTTAATTTTAGGAACCCAGGTTCATTTAACAGAAGGATATTCAGTTTTGAAATTCTGAATTCTTCTATTTTCATAGTATTTTATTAACCCTTAAGTGAAATTATTAGAAAAGTATTAAAACTTTATCATAACCTGAGTGATGTTAAAAAATATTTTCAATATTTGGTTAATTTAATATCCTTAATAATAATTTGTTCATTTAATTACCACAATAATCTAAAAGTAGTTCTTCTAAATCCTAATTTCAAATGCGGTTCACAGGACCGGTATAAAATCTATTTTATTAAAAATCCGTATTGTGTGTTGGTAAACTGTCCTTAATTATCTCTATATAATATTATATAACCAAATAAATAGTTTTATTATTGTATATATATATATAATTACTAACGTATATACATATATTTTTTATTTAAATATATAAGTTTTATTCATGATATAACTTGTCCAATTTAAAAGATATAAATTAAGTTTTTTTTTATTTCGGAGGTAATTAAAAGTACATTTAATTTGATGTGGGTATTAAAATAAAAAAAAAAATAAATAAATTATTTTTTTTTTTTAAAATAAAATTTTTCCACAAAATCTACACAATGAACAGGTACGCAAGTTTTTAAAAAAGAGTTTTATATCGAACACACGTAACATTATTCAAATTAATAAAAAATTAAAAACGAACACACACACACGTGAGAAAAGGGAAATATAAATATAAAAATAATGAGAAAATTATAATTAAACTAAAAAAAATAAAATAAAAAATACCAATACTATTATAAAATAAAAAATTTTAATTTTCCTCGTTTTTATTCGAATTTACAGTTAGTTTTATTTTTTCGGGACATATAAAACTTAAAGAAATTTAATTTTATGTAAATAAATACATATACATATGAAGAGTGCAGGCAAATAACAATCAACGTCACTTTTTTTAGAAATTGAGAAAATTCAATTAATATTTTCAAAGACTTCTTGCGTATAAAAATGTTCTGAAAGTGTCTGTAAACAAGCTTCATAATTAATGTTTATCCTATTCTTAAAGAAATACAATACAAAAAAATTAAAATAATTTAATATTTTCTTATTTTATTTACAAAAAAAAAAACTTAGTTTCAAAAAAATTCAGTTTTGTACGAAAAAACAATCAAATATTAAAAATTTAGGAAAAAATAATCAAACAAAAAATAATTTAATAAAAAATAAAAACATAAATAGTTCAAATTAAGTAATTCATTAAGTTTAAATTTTTATAACGTTAAAACGTATGGATTTGCTTAATTATTATCGTCTGTGTCCGAAACTTGATTCGAATGCGGCAGTGCTTCAAAAAACCGCTGCGCTTCGTCTCTGCAAAATTCTTTAAGTACCATTAAATCATTATATTTTCCAGATGAAAGTGGAATTAGGCTAGTGTAAGAAGGCTTTAAATTTTGTGAACTGTTACCAGTATTTTTATATCTGATTATGTACGAATTCCATGGGCCGCTATATGTGTTTCTTAATTGGAGTGTCCGACTGTGTTCCTTTGTTATGTAGATTTCAGAAATTGGCCTCGTTGCAAATGGAGATTTTTTTTTATAATGATTATTTTCCAAATAACTGCCCCAGTTTTTGAAAATATCTTGTTTACTTTTAATAATGACAAAGGGCGAGGGTTTGACCCGTGAAGATTTAACATGATCGTTCCATTCATCAGGCAATTCTATTTTAAGATTTTGTTTTATTAATCCCATATTTTTGTCACATTCCATGTAACTATGGCCTCGAACGGGAAATGTTATTTTAAATTCCCGTTAGAACATTTTTATTTGTAATAGTCAAGTCAAGTCAATAAAAACAATTCAAAATTTTCCATATTAAAAAGAAACTGACATTGATTGTTTTTTCCATTAAAACTGTGACATTGATTGTTCTTTACCTGTACAGGAAATTTTGAACAGGCTAAAACTTTGATCTCGTTTGGTTTTACATTATTTATTGTTGATAGAACGAAAGATCTCATTTTTGCCTTTCCAATGATACCCATATTGCATTTTCGAAAAAAATTGACATTGATTGTTATTTGCCCGCACTCTTCATATACAAATAAAGGTATAAAATATAAATGAAGGTTAGTTACATATGTTAATAAAACACACATATACACATTTACATTTATTATTTAAATAACAGAATAGCAGTCCTTGTTTAAATTTTAAACTGCGACTGCCATACTATTGCCACCCAATAAAGTTGTTTATATATTTAACAATATCATAAGTATGTAATTATTGCAGTGAATAGGTCTCTTGTATAATCAAAATGAAATTAACCTAAAAAATGTAATAAAAGTTAAATAATAAAAAAAAAACATTTTGTGTTTAAGTCTTTTAGTATAACGGATGTTGATATTTTAAAAAATTTACAGTAAAGTGTTAAAATTGGAACAGATTTAATTTTGCGAATTTGTTTTCTCGTGAAACTATTGGATTTGGAACGCTTTAAACGTTAGATTGAATTGATTTACAACTTTTCAGAATCTTCCAACATCAAGGCTTATGAATTCTTTGAGTTAGAAATTTAAGCACTCTGTACCATTTTTCTTTTATAATTTCCTCTTTATTGAAAATATTCCCTTTACTTAAATTGGTTATTCTTTTGGAAGTAGATGATTGCGAGAGATTTATTAGTTTAATAAGTTTGCAGCAACATCCGTTATGTTTTGGCTTCAAATTTCATTGGAATTTCTAAGAATAGTAATTTTAGTCTGCAATATTGTAATTTTAAAAAATGAACTCTATCATAATATTGCTTTTAGTATTGATATATTTTTCTTGTCTTAGTTCTTTAATTAAAGTAGGTCTTCAAATTTTGTCATCAAAAATGTAGGTTTGACATTAAAAGTTTTGGTAGTCAGATTGTGTGCTTTGTTACAGCTTTTTAAATTTCGCACATTGACAATAGTTCTTTTATTTTAGCTTACGCACAGCTTCTGTCCAGCAAAGAAATTGTTCTATAGAAAATGTTTTTGCCTAAAAGATTTTACATCAAGAATTAATTAGCTGCAAACTCTATCTCGGAATAATCCAAGATTTTATTTTAAATAGAAAGCTTTTTCCTGCAGCAGAAGAAGCTTCCTTAAAGATTTGACAAGAAGCCTTAGTGCTGAGGAATCTATTCAAGAATAATTTAAGACTGTTTAATAGGTATAAAAAGTCCGAATTTCAAAAAGTAGCTGAAATAGCGCAAAAAGTAGATAATGTATTTAAGGTCTAGTTTGATATTTACATCTTCTCTGCTCCTGCAGTAGATGATTCCACCTCGAATATTTGACCACAAGTCATAGTGCTATGGAATCTATTCGAGAACAGATTGTGTTTTAGTTAGAAAACAGCAACTAATTGGAAGAAAAACCCACATTTTATCAATAGATCAAATAATTAATAATGTTGTATTATATAGAACAGTTCGACAATAACTTCTTCTCCGTTCCAGCAGTAGATGATTTTGCTTCGAAGATTTCCCTTCAAGTCATATTTGTTTATTAAATAGAGAATAGCAAATAATTGAATGAAAATACAGAATTTTATCAACGACAGAAATAGGTAATAGTGTAGCATTTTGTAAACTAGTTCGATATTAACATCTTCTTTGCTCCTACAGGAAATGACTCTGCTTCGAAGATTTCACCTTATCATAAAAAAACCTCTTCCGGAATACTTCAAGATTGTTAATAGCAGAGAAAAAACTTTAATTGTAAGAAATAACAGAATCTTATAAATAGCTCGGATAGGAAATAATATAAAATTATATAATTATAGTAATATCATTGCATTTTAATATTGTACTGTATTGTTATATTAAGTAGAACACAAGTAGCTAAGATTTTCATTTCTATTATATCTGGTTATTTAACAAATATATATGTATGTATATATATATATATGTATATTTAAACTACGAAAAAAAAAAATGAAACAGAAATATAATATAATATATTTTGTATTATTTAATTTTTTTTTAATTTCCATTATAATTTGAGTGAAAAAAAAAGTGAAAAAAAATTATTCATATTAAATATTAAATTGCACTTTTCATGGCTATTCATTTTTTAGTTCTTGTTTTATTTTTTTTTTTTTTTACAAATGCTACTAATGGAAATTTATAAAATTAAAATTTTCTTAACTTATATAACCATTTTTGTAATTCTTAGAATAGTATGTATGTATGTATGAATGTATATATATGAATATTTCAGTGGTGCAGTGGTGATTTGAAATTCACAAAAAACCACAAAAATTTAACTTTCACAACCACTAAAAATTTAAATAAAAAAAAAAAAAACTTAAAATGCTGTAATGCTCTAAAAAAGTCACTTTCATTGCAAATTGCAACATTGATTTTCCAATTTTTAAATGAAAGTTAAATATTAATGAATTACATTTCAAAAAATTTTTAAAATTTGAGTTCTGAATTAATTGTGGGGAATTTTTGGAGAAAACTGTTAGGAATTGTGAGAATTGGAAGAAATTGAGGCATTGTGAGAATTATGAGAAAGGATTGAGAGGCATTATGTGAATTCTTAGGAATTGTGGGGATTATGAGGTTTATGAGGTATTCTGATGATTGTTAGGGTTTGTGAGTATTGTGAAGCATTGTGAGTATTGGAAAACAGTGTTGTTATTGTAAGGCGGTGTGATGATAATGAGGTAGTGGAGGGATGGTAAAGTATTGTAAGGATTGTGAGGATTGTGAGGATTTTGAGGCAATCTGAGGATTTCGAAGTATGGGAATCAAATTCGTCTGCTACTTAAGTTTTCATCATGACATAAACCAGGAGCAACTTCAGTTCAAGTGCAGAGTAATTTATTCTTCAGTCTGGCAGGTTCCACGTCCGGAGTGTTTACTTATAAGGTAAAACTCAGACAAGTTACACGGTTGAAAAAGTAACTGCAACTAACATACCAATATGCGTCGGGTAATAAAATCAAATCAGGAATAATATATATATAATTTGATGATTTGTATTAGTAAAATTCTGACTCAGAAGACAATTAGTATATGGGGGGATATCATTTAAATATATATAGCAGTTTACTACTGTTAAGGCAATTTAAGAAAATTACTTCTGCAGTAGCATGTCGACACATATCGAATCCTATGGTAGCATCTAGAGACTGGAAGACATAGTAATTGTTTAAAGCTGCTTCAAGGTTTATTTTCTATTGGGTTTTTGGAAAAGATTTTTAATTCTTTTCTGCTTCCACTTCTATCGATTGCTGTGACTCTTTAAGAATCTTTTTAAAAAGCAATGAAACTATTACAGAAGATTTGTAACTTAGAGCTCTGGTTGGAATAAATTAGACCCAACTTTCTGATGTGTTTTAGGTAGCACACCTAATGTAAATTTCACTGTGATATCAGATATCATTTCACTGCAGTGAAAGGGATCAAGCTTATCATCTACAGTTATAAAATATTCCAATTATTCTAAAAAATTATATATTCTAAATATTGAGTAGAAAAAACCAACTCCATAACATGAGTAAAGAAGAATGGGGGAAAAAAATGCTATAATAATATTATAAATTCTTCCTTTTATTATTTTCTATTTCCTCATTTTTTTTTTATTTTATTTAATATTATATAACATATACTCCTATTCTTCTCTTCTTTTTATTACAATTTGATTGATGTAATAAAATTTATTTTGCTTCACTTCCTTGGTATTCATTTTTTTTTTTATTTTAAAATAAAAAAGTTTGAAAACATAAAAATGTTTATTTGAATTTTTGAATTAATAAATTGTTAAAAATTATGTTTGTTAAAAAAATTTTTTTATTTTTGTAATCAAATATTTAAGGAAAAAAAATAATTTTTAAAGCTGAAAACATAATTTTAATATTTTTTAAGTAAAGTTTAAAGAAAACCACAGCATTAATAACCGACAGTTATATTTGATTTTATAATACTTTCGTAACTCGCTTTACATTGAAAAGGGTTGTGAAGGAATTTTTGAATTTCTCTGAGATTTGTATTTTACTTAATAAAATAGCAGGGAAACCATGGGTTTTCAATGTTCAAATTTGAGTAAATCCGATGCCATGAAATATTTAAAAACTTACTAATTAATTAACTGTAATGTTGCTGTTTACTTTCCCAAGCTTGTATTTTTTTTACTGGAATCCGTTTGGTTCATCCCCCAAAAAAGCGATAATTTAATTATTGAAAGCCTGATTTTGTAATCAACTCTAAAATGTCTTCTAACTCAAAATATAATATATACATATACATAAATATTCTGTAAAAGATGTATAACCTTGCTTTTGCAAAATTCAGGCAAATGCGAAATACAGGCAAATGAAAATACAGGAAATAAATTACAGTTAAATGATCAAGAGCCACAAGCAAATAGTACTACGGGAAAATGAAATAGAAGCATATGATTTGTTCTGATATGATATGTCTTAAATTTTATTGTATGATTTCTATTTTTTATATATTTTTATATTATTAAGTTACAGTTGAATTGCAAGCTACTTTTATATCTGTGAATTATATTATTCAATTACATTATATGTTTGTTTTTTTTTATGGGTTTATATTGCTATATTTTATATTGAATGAAAAGCCCTTATCACTGTACCACTTAGCCGTGAGTTATATTCAAAATTCAGGATTTTTATCGTTGTCAAATTTAAAACAAAGGATTTTAGGACTTAATATAAAGTTGGCCAACAGTTCTCTATCCCAACTTAATGAAACAGTTGAAAAATATACTTCTTAGACCCAGGAGTCCGAAAACGATAATAAATTTTAATATATACAAATATTCACAAAAGTTTTCTACAAACGGCGGTATAATTAATAGCTGTTATTATTTTATAGCTCTTGTTAATAATATTTTTGAAAATTGGGGGGCTGTTCCAGGAGTGTAAAAGTCATAAAAAAAATTTCTTCAAATAATAAACCCTGGAATACTACAAACCAATAAGTCGAACTTAAACAACAAAACAGTTTTAAAAAGCTGAATTACCATAACACCTAAAAGTATGCAATAAAAAAAAAATTTTCAAGATAGCATAATATGAGACTCTTCCACTTCAATCTTAAGTTATTAAAGATAACTAATTCAAATTAAATTATTTTTATCACAAGAAATCATTTCTTAAAAAAAAAAATGATGTAAAATGCATTTACATAAAAAAAATACACTTATTGTATAACTGTTACAATTTCCAAATGAATAAAATTTAAACTAATATTATAAAAGTATTGAATCTTCTTTAAAAAAAATCTTATTACTTTTTATTGACTTTATAAGTTAAATATACTCCTGCTACCTTGAAATTTTCAATTTTTTATTATCATTGTCCAATAAAATTCAATTCAGTTATTTAAAAAAAAAAAAACAGTTGTCATAGTTACTATTGAATTTTACGTCTACATGCCATACTACCATCCAGATATTCATATGTATATAAAATAACTGTAAAAGAATTTCCTAGTTACAAAGTGTATTATAACTGTGATATGGGAATTGAAAATATGTCCATATTTATTTAATTTTTGTAAAATATTTCTATGAAAATTTTCTAAGAAAATTGAAAATACATATATAGATATCGTATTGAATTTCCTTTTCAATAATAACGGTAAAAATTGTGATTTTATGATTTTCTGGGGAAAAACTAAGTCTTCTACAAATTAAATGATAAAATTTCAAAAGAAAAAACTTGGTTGCAGTTATCTTTGTTACTTTCTTACTAAATTTTTTAATCTTTAAAAGAATTCTTAGTTTTTTAAGAAGGCAGCAACGTCTGCATTATATTGAGTGTAAAATAAAAAAACAAAAAGAGACAAAAGATATATAGTAAAAATGAAATAGAAAATTAAATTCAATTTAATTCTCTTACATTTCTTATTTTTTTTTGCATTTTCTTGGAAAATTGTTCTCATGAGGAAAATCAAAGTTATTCAACATATATATATATATATATATTTTACATATACAAGTATATAATCAAACCTTTTGTTGTAATATAGAAGAGTGAACGTATGGGCGTATTAAAGTATAATTTATATTCAACATTTTACTTTTTATTAATTTTTTTCATTTTTTTTTAAACTAAATCGGGATGAAAAGAAATAGAAAATTACTGTTGATAATGATGCAAGAATTGAAAAAGTTGCAACTATAAGAAGTTTTCTATTCCAATTTTCTTAAAAATACCTTGAGAATATAATATCTATGTTTTAAATTGATTTAAAAAAATTTTAAGTAATTTTCTTTGAAATGTTTAAGTCAATATTAAAAATGAATATGAGATTAAAGGAATGAAGGTCTTTGTAATGAGATGCTTTTGTTGAAAGGGAAGAGGTGGATTCATCAGAAGACAGATGAGAGTGTTTCTTTGACATAAAGTGCAGTGGAACAGTACAATAATCTGATATTTTAATATTTAATAAATGAGTGGAAAACAAGGGGTTTTTAGTGAGGATGTTATCCGTAGTCTATGATTTCTAAGTTGATTTCAAATCTTACTGGGCTATATAATGCATGAAACTTGGCACAATTTTTTGAAACACATATATCAGGAATCAGTACAATATTCAAGATTATTAATTTTTAAGTGGATCACACTTTCCAACTATTACATTATATCTATTGATAGTGAAAGTGAAGTTATCAAATCATTAGATCAGATCAGCTGATGATCGGAGACATGAACAACGGTGATTTCCCAGGGATTTGTGAGCCAAATAAGTCGAAATTAGTTTTGGGAGATTATGATTGCAGATATTGTATTAATATACATTAATAACATACTAGAGGAATTTGCTCTTATATTGTACTATGAAGATAAGATTCTATAAGGCGGGATATTGTACGGTAAAAAACTTGAGGAAAAGGAGAAGGGCAGGATAAATTCGACACGAGTCTACTAAGATTTATTTGTAAATTCAAAACCATCACCTTCTGGAGAATTATTATATGATGGTAAGTTTTATATTTTTGTAGTACTGACAACTAATTATTAGCTTTGCACAGAAATCTTTCCAATTAGGTAAACCTAAATAAAAGAAATTACTAATTCTAGTTTCAATTGTTGTATGTTAGAATTATTTGAGGGGCTGGATACATTGATTTTATTGTTAAGTAAATTTCATTGCCCGCAAAATATCTGAAAAAAAAAGATCTCAATAGTGGTAAAAGTATTAGCCATGAAAGGGTCTCCAATGACATGTCTTTGGATATAGTCAAGATACTCCAAGGAAGTAAATGAAGCACCTGTCCATATTTGTGAGTTTTAAAAATCTAAGTTGTATTTAAAGTTCTTAATTCCTAGAAACTAGAAACCTGTTTATAAATTATACATCTAAATAATTTTAATCATTGCGTTATCCACTTTTCAAATTCAAAATAAAAAAATGACTCCTTTCTCGAATGTAATTCATATTAAATTAAAGATGAAATGAATTTTAAATTGTGTAATTTCCGTTCGTTAAATACCATCAATCCACAATGTAAATACTGCTATATACTGCAATTCTCAAAATAAAATATTTAATTATCAACTTTTTGTATTGTACATGTCTGGGCAATCAATTTTATTATATCAATTTTTTGTATTAAAACTAAAACTGTATGTAATCATCAATATTTATTTAGTATTTGTCATAAAAAATTAGAAAATTTCGTTTGTTTATTTTTGTGGTAAAACCAAAAAACAACACATGAATAACTGTAAATGTAGGGCAATTTTCAGAGTGCAGACAAAAAAAAACACAAACAGAAAACTAGAGAGCAAAAAACCCTAAAGAAAATTAATATTATTATTTTATTATTCATACACGTACTATTCTATTGGAAAATTGTCCCTTTTTTTATAGTCTAACAAAATTTTAACATTCTCTATATGTACATAGTATTGTAATATTCCAAATGTTTATCTATATTATACAGGAAAAACAACAAAAACAACAAAAATAAATAAAAAAATTTACTCTAAAACATAAATCTAGTATTTAGTAGACATTAGATATCGTATTATATCGAATATTAGAGAAAAGAATCATATGATCCTATAATTATGCAATTTTTATTAGTTATATTACTAGCTAGCAATGAAAGAATATTAAAACAAAGAAAGTAGAAAATAGTGTAGATTCTGTCAACTCTGGGATACCAAGCGAAAAGTATGATGAACATAGAAAAAATTAATTTAATTTATTTTGTTTCAGATACACAATTTATTAAAGCCTAAGGTATGCCTGTAAAAGAAAAAAGTTGTATGTGAGCTATTTGAATCTAGCGCACTAGCCGTTCGAAACTTTGTGAAGATATTGCCTAAGATTAAACTACTTTTGGCGGAGTTTAAGATATACAACCAAATTTAGCCAAATTTAAGCGTTTAAACTTTCTGCAAGATTTCTCTCGGCTTCATTTAATATTGGGCAATGCTTATATAGAAAGCAGTTATAAAGATCCACATGTAATAGGATGAATCCGCTGCGCAAATTCGTTTCATTTTAACATCAATGTCGGATCTAGTATATCATCTAATCCGAGCTCGTTTAGATTTTGAGTCTTACAGACAGGCAGGTACACGGACACACATAGTTTGAACGACTAATTTTTTGAGTCTAATCCATACACTTCAGCCTATAGCTGTCTATCTAGTCTTCTCCACGCAGTGTACTAAACGTAATTCCAAATTTACTATACCCTTGAACTATCCATAATTTGTACAATTATATATTCCTTACTACCCTATTTTGTCCTGTTAATATTGCTTACATTATTTTGTATTTTGTTTTAATTTTAAAAATATTGTAGACCGATGGCATAGCGTTCAGACTACAACTAAATTTTGCATATTTTAAACATGGATAGGAAAAACCACAAAATAAAAATAAAAACAAAAAAATAAAAAAATACACAAACTCAATTTTATTATTTTGTGGTCCATTTATTCATTTTTGATGGCAAAGAGTGTTAGAAAATATTTTTAGATTGGTACCTACTTATATGTATATATGATCTCCTAAATTGTGCTCTATGTCTGTATCAAGGTTTATATGCAATATCTATGGTATATTTTATATGAAATATTTTTTGATCCAGATTAAAAACCAAGTATTAATTAGTAAAGTCCTCAAAAGATAATAAGTAATAACAAAAACTATTTTTAAAGATACAAGTATGTATTTATAAAATATCATATAACATTGTCATTTTATATACTTGTACATGCATTTATCTGTAGATATTCTTATTAATGTTAAAAGTACTGTTATTGTTATAACAGAAGAACATTTTAAAATAGTGTGACAATAAAAATTTATTTATTTTTGGTTTTTTGTTCTTCTTTTTGGTTTTTTTTCCAAAATAGTTTTAGTTAAGGTTCAAATTTTGTAGAAAACTACTTGATATACATATAGGTAATGCTTGTTGTCATATACCAGTATCATGCATCATATTTGTATATTGTTTATAGTAGAAAATTGAAATATTTTAGAAATTTGAACACTTTTAACCTTTGACCTTGTCAACTTTGTCATTTTAAAACTTGGCTATATACTTCCACTCGCATGCCCGCGTCCATGTCCATGTCGCATGCATGTCCACGATATACTTTCACAGCATGTCTGATCAGTTTTAACTGGCGCAAATGCTCCTAAAATATATATAATAACTTATAATATCTTGGGAATTGTTTGAATCAGAAGGGTTTTTTTGCAGTATTTTGAAAAGACAGCAATATTTATTTATAAATGGGCTACAATGGTTATCACCCCGCAAATTGTGTTCGGTTGCACTTGAAATAGAGATTTCAGAACATCGGCTTGGTTAATATTCTGTTATTTTAGATCCAAGCAACTTCCATATTTGGTTACAAAACTAGATATGGAATTTGCTTGAATCTACAGTAACAGAACATTAACCCAGCAAATGTTAGATTGCACCAGCTAAAATTAGATTTTCTTTTGATCGAACATGTTTTAAACTATAGTAGAATTAATATGTATATGAGTTTAAAAAATTCGATTTCCCACAAAGTATTGCACAAAGTATAATATTTCAGATTGGATCCACCCGGAGTTATTATAGAGTCAAATCATATAAAAATTTTGTCCGATTTTCCAAAATTCACTCATGTGAAATTTGTTTCGAAGATGTTACTGCATCAAATTACTGCAAACGGATGAGATTAATGTTTTTTAGGGAGAACTATCATTATTTTTCCAAGGATTTCATTTAGGTTTCGTTACAATTTTGTTATAATTTCAAATAGGGCTGTTAACCGTATGCCAATCCCCTTCTTTGGAGGGCCGTTCGGTTAGAAGACTTGCTTCAGAATTTGTCATATAATGCGATGAAGTTCTCATACTTATGTTACGAGTTCAACTGCATTATATGACTTTCTGAGACGCCGATGTATGTGACCATTCAGATTGCAACAATTCTTTCTTCAAAAAAGAAGAAGATACATTGTTTTTGAAGACATGAGTGGACCTTGAATTAGATAAGAATAATTGCTTCTTCTGATATTTTAAAAAATACACTCAGTCTTCATTTTAAATATTACAACAAAAATACTCAAAATATCTATATATATATGCAACTAGGGATATTTTCTTAGAAATAAATTCCAGATAGAACTTCAAAGTGAAGGTTTTATTACATAAACTTTAAATTTAAAATTATTTAATTGATTCTAAATGTATTTGTATTAATAATAAGCAAAATTTCCCTTATAATTGGGGCTAATTTAATTAAGAGAACATATTTAATTAAAAGTGGTTTCTGTGTTTTTTTTTTCTTTGTTCATTAAAAACCTTGAAAATTGACACTGTTGAGTTGATTGGGTGCTTCAAAGCAATTAACAATGTCTTTTTAATTAATAAGAAATAAACTACAAGACAAAAAAAAAATAGAAATTAGATTCTATAATGAATATTTCATGGGAAAATAAATTTTCATTTTAATTTTTTTCACAAATCAGGGAACAATTTATTGAAAAAAGCAGTACCTATCTATAACCTATACCTATAACAAGTAGTCATTCACTTTATTAAAAAATCATTACTCTGACAAATAAGGTCTCAGTTTTGCTTTATTACAGTTGTTTTTATTATTCTTATTTTCTTTTTCCTTTAATTTATTTTAATTTATTTTATTGTTAATTTAAATAAAAATGTCAACAATTGGGGGTTTTTCGATAAAATCAAAAAGGTTCATTCTCTATCTTCAATCAACCGCATATACTTTTGAATCCTTTAATAGATGGGGAAATTTTTATACGCAATATAAAGAAAAAAAGGAAAAATTAAAAAAATAAATGGAAAAATTTATAGTATGAGATACAATCAAGGACAAAAAAATAAGGAATTTTTTCTTAAAGGAAAAACTAATCAATTTACAGAATGATGAAAAAGAATAACTGTATTTCCCCATTTTTTTTTATTTTTTTATTATTTGATTTGATTTGATTGTTTTTTTTTTTTATTTTCTTTTGAATATAAAGTAAATACAAGTGTAAAATTGTGAACAACCATATCAACTGTCTGAGTACAGGGTGTCACAAGAATGGAGGTTTCTAATTTCAGGAGATAATTTGCAAGGTAATTTTAAAAATAACAATTCTGATGAGCAAGGAATGAATCTGCGTTTCCAATGGCTTAGAAGTATTGATACCTCTCAACAGTTTTGAGGTTCAAAGAGGCGAGAATCTAAATTCGGGAGATGATGTGGAAAAATATTTAAAAAAATATATCTGATAATAAAACGATAAATCTGAGTTCCCAATCGTGTTGGGAATAATGATACTTCGAGTTTTCTTTTCAATTTCAACAGTCGAATATCAAATTTTCAGTAAAATTAAAGCCAATTCACTCAGAATTATATTTTGATGCTGAATGTTGAAACACACCTCAACCTGCAATTGCGGTTAGACAAAGCTTTGTTCTGTAAGAGACAGTGTCATTTGAAATTAACTCTATTTACTCATTTAGAGTTTTTAGTGATTCACAATGGTGTTGTATGAATATTTATTTTAACTATTAGTATTTTTAGGTTACAGGGTGTTGTTATCCTGAAAAAAATTGGAGAAAGACAGCTTTTCCTAATAAAAAGATTAATTTAATTGAACTGCGTATTTTTTAGTTGAACTGTTTTAAATATATTTGAATATGAAATTTTTAATATGGAGAAAAATAACTAGGTGGAGAAGGTCAATTCCCGTTTAAGTTCGAGATAAAAATGGGAATTGACCTCCTCCACATAGTTATTATTATTTTCTTGTTGTAAATTACATAATCTTCTTCTGGGAATATGAATTTTATTTTTGAAACACTCTGTATATATTTACATTAAATTTATTTTTATTTATTATAAATTATACTTTCTTTATATATATGTAGGTATTATATTTCTATATAGTTTGTAAATGGATGTGTAAATGTATGTATGAATGATTTCAATTTAAAAAAAAAAAAAAAATTAAATGACTTTATACGGAATTTTTCTGTAATTTTGTACGAACATTCAAGTACACTTAGAAAACCAATTTTTTGTTTTTAAGTGTTCTTCAATTTTATACCATTGAAATTAGAGAAGTATGTTGGCTGGAAGGTGTTTACTTTTTTTTAATTTTAAAATTCAAGGTTAACAATTTATAATATTACTAATTTTTTTAAACAATTTGGTAAATTTATTTATAAAACACTTATATTAAATTATTTAATATTTTACCATATTTATAGGCTATAGTGTATTTTAGGTGAAAAACAATAAACAATTTTTAGGATAGGACCTGTGAAGGGCTTTCAGTTGAATTAGGTAGTTGGTTATATGGTTAACAGTTAGACAATTACTTCAGTAGAGCCCCCGGCTGTCTAGCCTATGTTAGACCCAAATTTATTTAGATTTCTAATATTCCATAAACATTTTAGGTAATGCAAGGAATGTTAATTATCTTCGGCTACTAGATCCATCCCAGGAACAATTGGATTAAAATTTGATCAAAAGTTCAACTCGTTTGTTTGACTTTTAAAATTGCATACTTTAAGGCGAATAATCTTTTAAGTACCTATTTAATTACTCGTGAAGTCTTTTGTTCTCAAACTAAGAATGTAGTTTTAAAAAATTTTTAGAGTTGGTTTTTTTTGGTTAATAGTTAGGGACATTGAAATTAAAATAATCTACTACTGAAGGTTTTTTTTTAGGGAAATGACATTAACGTATCCCTGATTCCAGTACAATGGAAATCAACTCAACTTAGTGTATTCAAAATTCCGATTTTAAAATTTTATCTTATTCAATTAATTTATACTCAATCAATATATAGAGATTCATGTCGATCTCTATATCCCATGAACCTTTAGTTTATTAATGTAATTGTTTTCATTTCTTATCAAAATATTTCCAGATTTTATTTTTCATTTTTAAAACAATTTTCATCTCTGTTAATGTTATTTTACTCAAAAGATTTATCGGCATAGGAAAATTTTGACCAATGATTTAGAGTGTTTAATCAAGCATAAATATACTGACAATATTTCAATGGAAATTTTCAATAGGATTTACCGTTTTAAATCAATGTCAACATTTTTTTATAAGTATAAGTATTTAACCTTGTTAAATTGATACAAATTTGTTATACTCGTATTTTGATATAAAAAGAAAAAGCAACAATGTTTAAATTTCGTTTAAATCCAGTACATAAAGCATTTCTTTGATTGCTGCTTATAAAATATTTAATTCTATTATGAAGATAAGATAATGATCTGACCAATGGCGTAGTGGTTAAAACATCGGTCAATTTAAAGTGGAAGTTCTCGGGTTCAAACTCCTAAAAAACGTAGTAATAAATAAATCCTAGATGGATTGTATAAGATTTTCTTGTTGCATAATGTGTTTTTTTTTTAAAGTCTCATTATCTATATCGGGGTCTCCCTTCTCCTGGTTCAATTTAACCCATCTACGAGCCGTTATTTATATTGGCAAAAAATTCATAGCGTGCTTGTGCCCAAACGTATTAACCTAACTAAACAAAAATTTCTTTCAGCCTCTCTTTCGGTCTGCAAAAAGACCTTGTAAAATTTTTTTGGAAGCCCGCCAGGCCGAAATGGGTTAATATATTCCAACCAACTTTATACAACAAATTTAGCTAGCTAAGAGGAATATTAGTGCAAAATTTCAAGTTAATCGGTCAAACCGTCTATGTTCCAAATGTGAACTCATTCTGATAGTGAAGTATCGTGTTAGCAGACACACACTCGTACACATATACGCAAACACACTATAGTAAAGTATATATACTGAAGAAAAGCTAAAGCTGACCTGGGTTTGAATTAAACCCTATAACCTAAAAGTTTAATAAAATTTATAACCCCTGTTCAAACCATCCGACCATTTGGTTATTGATACTTTCCTTCTTAAGGGTTAATTTTGAAATGAATTAGCAGCATTTTCTAGCTTTTTATTATTTAATAGATAATGAGTAAAATAAATAGGTGGTACCAGAACATTTAAGCTAACATTTTAATATTAAAAGTATGTTACTTGAACAAATAACACTTAGCATAACATATGGCACGCTAATCAGCAACAGTTTGTGTTATATTATATTTAGATGTGAAAAACAGTAGTGTTGTCTTTGCACTCTTCGAAATACTTATATAACTCTGCATAAGTACTCACTAATAAAATAAAGACTAATAACTAATGACCTGGGTTTGAATTAAACCCTATAACCTAAAAATTTAATAAAATTCGTAACCCCTGTTCAAACCATCCGACCACTTGGTTATTGATACTTTCCTTCTTAAGGGTTAATTTTGACAGAAAAGGAAACATGAATTAGCAGCATTCTCTAGCTTTTTATTATATAAGAGATAATGAGTAAAATAAATAGGTAGTACCAGAACATTTAAGCTAACATTTTAATATTAAAAGTATGTTTCTTGAACAAATAACACTTAACATAACATATGTGAAGAACAGTAGTATTGTCTTTGCACTCTTCGAAATACTTATATAACTCTGCATACGTAATAACTAATAAAATAAAGAGTTGTAACTAATTATTAATTTCCAATTCCAATCAATAAACACGAATTTCCTCTAATTAAATAAACCTCTAATTCCTATAAATATTAAATTAACCTTTAAGTGATATTTCACTTTTTTCACCTTTTGAATTTATTAATTCACCATTCTTTAAGCCAAACATTTGGATCATTTTAATTACAACTTCATCATTTTCTAATAAAAATCGAATAATTATCTCATAATTATTAACTGTTTTTAGATCTGTATATTTTCTTTCAAATTAACTGTTCTCTAAATTTAATTAAATTCTTTGATACCAGGTGGCACTATAATTAGCTCATTATACCCGTGCATACATATATGAACATCGGGTATATTAAAATTACTCCTCCGTTTGTAACGCATCGAAATATACGAGCTAAATATAGTGTCAAGGGTACGTATCGAATCAGCATCGAAAAGTGAATCGATTTAGCTATGTGTGTCCGTCCGTCCGTCAGCACGATAACTCAAAAACTATAAGAGCTAGAGTTCTGAAACTTTTACAAAGTAATTTTTAGACAATTTGTAGGTTCCCTATTGTTTTTGGTTAAAATCGGAAAAAGGCTTCGGGTAGCTGCCATACAAATTATTCGAAATTATATGAATATTTTCAAAATTAATAACTAAATAGAAACCAAATATAAAAACAAACAAAATTTAGTAAAATTATTAATCGATTCATGGTGTAGTGGTTAGGACATGTTACTTGTAGTCAAAATGTCTCGGTTCGAATTCAGGCTAAGGAAAATTTTTTTTTTTTTTTTAAATTAATTTTTTGTTATCTATTTTTTTTTTAATAAAATATATGTATTTATTTTATGTATGAAAAATTTTATTTTATAGAAAATTTGACAGAAAACTCTCATTTAAATTAAAAATTATTAATTTTTTTAAATATTTTTATAAAAAAATTCAAAACTGTTATTTAAAACAAACAATTGATACCATAGCAACTACAATTAATTAAAAAAAAAAATTGAGAATAAATAAAAACTCGTTTTGTAGGCAAATTATCAATTGTTCTATGGTGTAGTGGTTAGGACATGGGACTAGCAGTCAAAACGTTTCGGTTCGATTCCTGGCTGAAGCAAAATTTTTTTGAATTTTTGAATTTTCTGTCAAACAGTTCAACTGCAATATATGAAATTCTTATTTATTTAATACACGCACGGGTATCTAAAAGTTGACAAGGGCAACTATAATCATCCTCGTTTAATCTTGAGGTTAATGTAAGTATATATATATATAAACGTTTTCATATATATATATAAATCTTATTATTATTATATAAATTATATATTTATTTATATATATTTTAAACCTATTAACAATGTTAATACTAATTATATTATATCATTGCATCAATATGACATTAATTAAATGATATTATTATTATATAATTGTAAATTTTACTTATTATATTATTATAATTTATTACTATTTCTTTACAAATTAAAATTTTATATAAATACAACAACAACAAAATACAAAATAATATAAATTAATTAAAAACAGATGCAAAAACTATTTTTATTTGAAAATCTCATTGATCCGATATAACAATTAATTAGTAGATATACTAATTCTTTATTATTATTATTATTGTTATTATTACTATATTGATTTTATATTCTTGTATTTTATAATTAATTATCGAAAATTGATTAGTAAAATTTTAAAATATTTTTGATCATTTTAATTTTATTGTAAAATTTTTGGTAATTTGTAAAATAAGAGGTTATTGAACTGTTATATAATTTATTGAATTTACTAGAAAATATATTGACCTTAATATATTTTAATCAAAATATTGAAGATTTACATATAATAACAGGACTTTACAATCAGACATTTTGGTAATTAAATAAAATTTTGTAAATAAATCTAAATGTAGTAATGTGTATAAATTGTAATACGGTATATCTTGTTACTTGTATATACAAATAAAATATTAATGGGGTTCTAATATATTTACAATGGGGTTCTAATATATATACAATGGGGTTCTAATATATATCTACTAACTTCTACATGCAAATAAAATATTAATAGGATTATATACAAATGTATATTATATAAATGAATATTATTTCATATATCATATAAGTCTTTTTGATTTCGCAATGAATTTTAATTACTAATAATTCATTTAAATTTATATAATAATTATATTTATTACAAATTGTACATTATATTATAATTTAATTGTTCTGTTTATTTTTTTTTTTTGGGATTTTAATTGCTCAAATTTCATTTAGGAATTATATTGTTTTAATTTTTAGTTGTATATAATTTGTAATATAGAATTTTGTAAAATTGGCTTGTGTTATTTTAAATGGAATTTTAGATTATGTTATATGAAATTTTTAATTTATAATGAACACTATATAAACAAGGGGTTAATGAATTTATAAAAATAATTTAAGTTGTATTTTGTCGTTGATATTGTTTACAATTTTGTTTTATTTTATTAAAATATCTAGCAATTTTAAATAATTTTAGAATATGATAAGTATACGTTCTGTTGGAATTTTAAGAGAACATCTTGCAATCCAGAATTGAAATACATTTAAAAAAAAATCTTCGAAATCAATATATATCTGAAGTTTTTGAGATATTTGGTGATTTCTGTACGGAAGTCGTCTGTACATAAGATTATAATTAAAGTGTTATAAAAGTAAAGGTGCAAGCTTGGTGTGCAGTAAGAGGTTGTAGGAAAACAATGCTTGAATGTAGAAGAAATGTAGAGTGTTTTAAATTTAGAAGAAACCCTAATAAAGCTATTAATAAAACAACAGAAATATGATGTAAACTGTTTACTTTCCTGTTGCTACACAAGGAAGCATAGAGCTTTAAGACACTTGAAGTTTTCAGTCTTTTCTATTTGAAGCTTTCTCTTGAACTATACTCTAGGACAGATTGAATCTACTTAATTTGTCTAGGACAGAGCGCTTCCATTTCACTCTGAGTCTACTTCTTGCTCTAGAGCCTCCTTATAAGTTCCAACATCGTCAAACTATGTAGTGATGTTATATAAGAGCTGATATACTGAACTATATAAGAGTAGATTTACTGCGTGGCTCTCTGAAATGTCTGGTTAATTGGGAGTTTTGGAAGTAATTTCTTATACAAATTTTTGGATGTTATTTCCTTTTTTTTGGGGGGATTATTGTTCGCAAAGTTATTGAAAAAAGTCCTTTTAAATGTGATAATAACTCGAAATCTACACGTGCATTTGTAGAATATAACGGTTAATCCTGCCTGGCATTTAATTGGAAATTTTCAAGTATGGCATCTTAATTAACCATAAAAGTAAGAGATAATAGATGTAGAGAAGTAATAAGCAGGTTAACTTTCAACAAACCTTGTTATATTACGTACAAAGTACAAAGAAAACCCACAATAGTACAAAGTCGATATCGTGCCAATTGAGTTTACTTATATGGTTTCTAAAGAAAACTTTGATCATTTAGGAAACGTGCAGTGTTGTAGTAGCAAAGACCGCATATAATTCAAGTTATACTTATTCAAAGCTAATTAGAATGATCTGTATTGAGTATTCTATATATTAATTTTGATGTTACGTTACAATTGAATAATATTTCTTTATATAAATCCATTAAATTCCTTGACTTAACAAATGGGACATTATTAATCTACAACATCTATATCTGAAATACTTTTTTAAATATATATATGTATCATAATTCGAATACAACTCTATCAAATATTTCAGTATATATTTGATTGTGTAGGATAAATGTAACGTTTTAATAACCATGACTATAAAAATTTATGATACTTGTACTTAACATTATGGATGATGATGAAAATTTATAAGTATATATAGTTATTATTGTCTCATGTACTTGGATAATAGGAAATAGAATATTCAAATTAAGATACAACTCAACTTTTGCAAATTCGTAGGATTTGATTTGTCAGATTTTCTTCGGTTAGAATTTAATGTCCAGAGACACTTTGGTTATTATTTTTACATGGAAGTTGAAATTTTCATATTTTCATAACATTGATTTGAAATCAAAAAATGATTTTTCCAACAGATATCATTTCAATATTTCTCTATTAAGATCATCAGAATCATTTCCAGATTGCAAAAAATTTATAAAATACAAAACTGCTTTTGTCATGGCTTGGTTTGAATATGACATTTCCCAAAAAAAAAAAAGGATTTTAATTAGAATGAATAGAAATCGACAAGAGTGATAATGTTTTTTGAAAGTGGTAATACATAGTAATGTATTGAAAAAATTGTTAAGTGTATCTTTTTAATTCAGAATTCAGTTCAGACATTTTTATATTATGTTCAGTTGGTGAAGCATTACAATTTTGGAAGAAATGGGAAATATTTAATAATGCGGAAAATTAATAAGTTGAAGAAATATTTGAAATTTATATAATTTACGAGGATATGGAGAGTTTTATCGAGATTATGTAATTTAAATTATCATAGAGTAATTAAGTTATACATTTTAATAAAATAATATTAATTTTTATTGAAGTCACATATATATAGTTTGATTTTAATAATTCAAAAATTTATTTTAAGTACAGCATTATTAGATATTTATAAGAATTAAATACAAAAGTAATCATATAATCAAAAAGAAGATATCAGTAAAAAATTGCCTTCTAGTACGTTGTAAATCTTTAAATTTAGCAAGAGTTAACAAAGTTTCTTTGAATACAACTTAGTGTTTCGTTAAATCTCTTGTGACAGGGTAAGATTAAATCACGTGCCTTTATATTCAGAGTATATCCAGTTACCTTCGCAGTAATCACTGGATGGTTTTGTATCTTCAAATATAGGATAAGTCTTTATAGTTGACTCAAATTTAAGCTTTAACTTTCTAATTAATAATTACTTGGCGATTTGGTAAAGATTCAATCCCGTGCTTCATCTAACGAATTATTTATTAAATTAATGTCTTCGATACCAAGAAATTAGCGTTTTTGATACCTCTATGAAAAGTTGTTTTGCTACTTTCGTTAATAATTGAGAATCCGTAAAGATTAAAATAAATTAAAGTTTACAAAAGGTTTAAATTATTAGACAGGATGCCTCACGTTAATCTCTTTATTAAGTAGGAAATCATGAGAGATGTTCTAACTCTCAAAAAGTTGTATGCAAGTTTATGGTTCCAAATCAGTAGATATAAATACAAAATAACATTGTTTAAAAGTTATAAATCTTCAAGGCTATCTTACTCCTGCCGGGCTAAAAGCAGACTCCACCTTCCATAGAGTTTTTTGATTGTTTTATTATCCTCCATCACCTTCTGCTCCATGTAAAAATTAACCCGGGACATCTTTCAGAACTGAAATAATTCTAAAATAACACACAACACGTACCGTCTTATAGCAGAAGCCTAGTTATATAATCAGCCTAAAACTAATAATGGCCAGTAGAAAAAATCTAGCTTCAGGAAACTAAAATAACCAATTCAGAGCCAACATAAACGAGAATATTTAAATAAGATGCAGTTACTGAAATTATAGTTCTATCTGGGTATGGGAAATAAGTTCGATTAAAATTGCATTCCCTTAACAAAAAAACACTAGAAACTAGAATGAGACAAAGAGTTCTTCACAAGCTACTTAGTTAGACTAGAAAGTATAATCTTTCCAATCTTCACACAAAAGGGTTGTTGTTGTTGTTGTTTAGACAGGGGGGGGGAAAGCAAGTCTCCCTTACACCTAGGCCTTGTGGCCCGTTGTGCACCCCTCATTAAATACTTTCTATTTATTTATAACTACTATATTATTTATTTTGTTTATATTATATATTTGTATATTTATATTATATTTGGTCACCATGGGGATTCGTAAAGAAAAATTATTTTTCAATAATTTTTTTAAATTAAATATTGTATGACCTGACTGGGAATCGAACCCGGACCCCCTCGGTTAATAAGCCAAATGCTTACCCACTGCACCACCGAGGCCCCACACAAAAGGGTTAATTTAAAATTTAAAAATTCAACATTCATTTTTAAAGAATCACTACAAAATTCTATAATTTCCCCATACCCCCAAAAAATTTTTACAGTCACTTATCATCCCTTCAAATATTTTTTACAAAAACCCCTAAAACCTAATGTATTTCAATTTTATTTCAACTTAAAAACCATATGCTACTTTACACTCTACTCCATTATTTTGAAATTATCATTTTTAATGAGCCGTGGTGGAATTTTTATTTTCTTATTTTTTTTTTTTTTTTTAAATAAATTACCTTTATTCTTTTTTTTTATTTTTATTGGTATTTTTTATTTTTTATTTTTATTGATATCTTATTTTAATAGGGTATTATTACCTTTTTGGGTACCTATATAAAAATGTAAACTAAAAAAAACCCAACAACAACAACAAATTCAGACGCATTTATTATACATGCCGATAGCATAGTTAAAAATTATTATACTCACCATATATACAAAGTGGTGAATTTGTAAAAAAACATTAAGAAAAAAAAAAAACAAATGAGAACTAAATTACGGTATCATATAATATATACGTATGTATATAAAATTATACACCAAAATCTCTTGGATATATGATTCAATTGGTGGCCAGGTGAATATTATCCATTTTTTTCCGAATTGACCACTTATATGGGTATGAGCGTTTGTGTGTGTGTATGTATAGTGTCATGTTACTATTAAATAAAATCATAAAAAAAAAACTTCATATCTTATTATTGTTGTTGTTGTTGTACTTAAAATTTATTTTCAATGGTAAGACATTTAAAAAGGAGATATTTAAATTTCAAAAAAAGGGATTTTTTTGAAGAGCGTAATATTTTTTTATTTTTTTTTTTGTAATTTTTTGGAACCCTTAAATTTTAATTTATCTGTTATTTTTTGTTGATGTTGTTGTTGTACAAACAATTTTTATTACTACTAGTATATTCTTAGTACAATAATATGTATGTACTAATATGCAATATATTTGGTGAAGATCTTTGTTTTTAGAAAGAAAGTATAAAAACATATATATATATATATATATAAATTTATAGTACTACAGAGATGGTAAAGATATTATACCCTATTTTCCAAATAAAAAAATAAAAAAAATAGAAGAATAAAATATAAAAAAAATTTATTAGATTGTTTTTGTGACCCCGAATCCCACAAATTTTATTTTAAAAATTTTTTCATTTTCTTCATGTTGGGGTGTTTATTTTCCCAAAAAAAAAAATATTGGGAATAAAATAATTTTTATTTTATATTTTTACCAACCGCTTATATGAAATATAATAAGTGATAGGTATTGATTTCACATCAAAAATCCCCGAGGACTCCCGAAATTTTTGTACATGCATTATTCCACTGTGCGGAAACCCATAAATCATGTTTTTCAGCTAAGCGGAATGTTTTAAAATTTTATATACAAGATTTTGATGTTAATAACTTGAATTGATAAGCTTTGGAAAAAATCGTAGAATCCCAAGGGAAGGTCTAAAGTATAATTTTTAGGTTTTTACAAATACTTCGTAAACCAAAACTTGTACGAAAAAATTTATTACTTAAAAATTGTTACACTAATAAAGAGTTACAACTTTGTCATAGAAAGTTTTTTGATCCAAAGAATTTTAGTGTCTTTGAATTACAGTTAAAAAATTTCTAAGTCTAAATTAAACATGAACAAATTTTCAACATTATTTGCATGTTTAAAAATTTTTTAGATTTGTCCTCATGATGACACCTTGCCAAATACAAACTGGATAAAAATTAAACTTTGACAAAAAATTTGTGTGTGTTTGTGTGTGTGTATTGAAATCTATACAAAATATGTGTATGCAATAATAAACTTTGAAAAATATTTTGACATTATGATTTTCCTGTAAGAGCGGTTTGTTCTGTGGTGGACACGGTATATTTTTTTTCAAATCAATTCATATCAAGAGAAAAGTTTCGAAAAACTTACCCTCAAAAACAAAAAAAAACAAAGAAATAAAAAAAAATAGAAAAGATAGGAAAAAATAAAAATAAAAGGACGGCCTCGGTTAATTGCTTACACTTGTTACATTTATTATTCGTGCTCTAATGCCTGACAAATGATGTGTTGTTTTTTTTTTTGTAGTGTTGTCCTATTCTTTAGAAATTTTGTACGTGTATGTTAAGGTTTTGTTTTTTTGTTGTTGTTTTTTTCAAGAGAGACCAAAGGGTTGAGATTAACATAAAGTACATGAAAATAAATATGTTTTGTTTTTTTTTCTTGTTTTTTTTTTCAAAGTTTTGTTGTTTACGGGTTTGTTTTTAAGGTTTTTGTTGTTTTAACTAAATAAAAATTAATGTATATGAAGGCGATGAAGGTCTTTCGTTTTTTTTTTAGGATTCCTAAAAATTAAGAATATTCCCAATATTTACTTTATTGAGATTTTGGATATGTATATCGTGTTATTCAAGTATAGAAATTCGAAAGATTATGCAAATTGTAGGTTTTTAAACATGGTGTAGAGACATTTGACTTCATGATATGAGTCACCTGTCTTACATAGTTGTGTATTTGTTTTACTTATTCATTATGGTCTTGAGTACCACTGACTTGAAATATGGACCCTAGGTTGTTCATTTCACAAAATTTTTTCAAAAAGTTATCAATTTTATGAGTCTTGGATCCATTACTGAAAAAAACTATCCCGGAAATACAATTCTCAAAAAAATGCAAATGATTTAAAATCTTGAAAAAAATTTCCCGAAAATACCAAAATCCCGAACAATATAAAATCTTAAAATAGAAATTTGATTTATATAATCCCATTTAATACAGAATCTCCCATATATACATAATATCTTATATATTTTCTGTAAAGGGCTCATAATTCTGATTTTGTATCCAATTTTAAAAGCCTTATGTAATAATTTTATATTTTATTAGGGAAAATTTAAATGTGATTTTTTGGTTTTCAGAATTTTTGTTTAAATTCGGGATTTTTGCATTCAGGATTTATTTTTTCAGTAAAATGTATATTTACCTCCACTTTAAAAATAATTTTGAACTAAATGTTAATTTCTAATTATTTAATGAAGAAGAAGAAGACTATTTGGCCGTGGCCTAGCATAATCTTACTAAACTAACTAAATTCCATTTCCGCATTATAAATGAGAAACGCACGGATTGACAATCAGATCTTCCTGATATAGAAACGAATTTCTCAATCTGATGAACGGAAGTAGTTAAAAAAAACGTGGAATCAGGTTTTAAGTTAAAGATCCTAAGCTCTTGAAATTGTTATCACTTAACAAAGTAGCAATCCAATTATTAAGAGGTCCCAACTACTTGGTGTCTATTATTCCTTGACGAAAAAGCAATCGTGGCAAATTTCTTGTAATTTGGAAAAAGTGTCTCTTCCCCTAACATAATTACATAACTGAAGATCCTGTGAATCCCATTCTTTTCTTGTACCTCGTTATCTAAAATTCAAAAAAATTTAAAATATCAAACTTTGAAACAAATAAATTTTAAATTCGTTTCATTTTAATAAATACGAAAAATTTTTATCACAAGAAAAATTTTACAAATTACATTATACTTAATTCCTCTCAGTTCCATTACAGATTTAGTTTTCCTTCATTTAAGAAAAACAACAAAAACAACCGAAAATGAAACAGCAAAAAAAAGGGACACAGGAAGAAACAATGAGTTTAAGGAAGTGCAATTGTGACATTTTGTTAAATGGTTAGAAAAAAAAAAGAACAAAAAATAATAAAAAAAATTAAGAAATTTTTCCAAGTCGGAAATCCTGCAAGACAAACAAAAATATTTCAAAAAAAAAAGATAAATTTATTTGACACTGATTGTAAATTACATCAAAGAAACTACAAAAAATTGGTTTAGAAAATTTGTTATTAAGTAGTTTTACTTTTTTAAGCAGAAAATTTCGATAATTTTTAGAGATTTTATAAATTTTCCATTTTACATAAGCATTTTATACAATAGGTGTGTTTGAAAAATTGCATGTAATTTATGAATCAAAGTTTTTCCTTAAAAAATTTCAGTGGTAATTGTAGGCAGGAGTCAGTGGTGGTGGGTCAATTTGTGTAGTCAGTTCAAGTGTGTAGTCAGTTCTTAAGTTATAGCAGTTGATACTGGTTGGATATTTAAAATCATTCAATGTTCCTAAGCTTTAATTTTGTAACATGTGTTCGGAATCTTTTATATGATCGTTTGTACTTGAAGTAGTTATTGATTATAAGGGACGGGATAGGGATAGGATAAATGGCAGGAGTTAAAATTTAATGGGAAGTTAAAATATAGATTCGTTAAAAGTCGTTTGAGATTCTTCGTAATTAGCAAAAATGTCAACTTTTGGGAAATCAGTGGAAATTTTTTACAGTTCTAACAATCATCGAATTGCTATAGCCTATAACCATTAGTGTACCTCTTAAGTAGTTCCATGTAACAAGAATAAACATTTGCAGCACCTTTTGTAGGGCGTTTTCTTTTGTGTGGGAAATTTTTGAGTGGAGGTATCAGCGATTTTATTACAACCGAGCAAGTGTCATTACTTACAAAATATGTACAGAACACATCACTTTCAAAAGAGCTTCAAAATTTCGATGGGCACTAAGGGACGTTATAGTATTACTCATATCATGACACATTAATTATGCAAATGGCACTATTTTAAACTCGATCTAGAAAGCTCAAGGAAATACCGTTATTTATTACTTGAATTAATATTATTGGATAAGTTTCTTCTATTGATATTTCATAAATATTCTTTTCCTGAAAACCTTCATAATTCAGGACAATTGATTATGCAACAATATCTTACATTGAGATAATTTACAAATATATTTTATGACAGTTATTTTTCTAAATAAAGCTATTGACCTTCCATATAATCCCAAAACAAATTACTTTAAAATAGTCTCATAGTTTTTTTTTCACCTAGTTTAATAACTACCTTTAATAACTGCTTTTTAATAAACTTCTAAAATCCCCAATCATTGTACAAAAAAACACTTTTGAAGGTATTGTATACAGTTAATCCCATTCAATAAATAAGTGTATACCTATCCATATCCTAGAAGTTTTCTTTTTGAGATTAAAAAAAAACTTTTGTACAATAGATTTAAAGATTATTTGGATGAAAGCCCAACATAACCATCTTTAACATCAAAAATGTGAATGACAAATTTTTTTTCCTTGTTTTTTTTGGAAAATCTTAAAAGTAAATTTTCTATGATTCCTGCTGCTGTACTCAAATTTTTATTAAATTTTTAATCAAAGAAAATTCTAAAGTTCTTTAGTACTTTATACAAAATTTTTAACTTAATATTTCTTTATCACTACCTTACGTTTTTTGAACAATAAGTTAAAATTAAGTATAAGATGGTTCCGAATCCTTATAAATTTAAAAAAAAAATCCAAAAAATTACATGAAGGACAACTAATATATTATCAGGAGAAGGACAACAGCTATATTATCTGAAGAAGGATCAGTAGAAAATTTTTTAAGCTGTTTCAAAAGTACACAAGAATAGAATTTAATAGAAAAAAAATTTTAAAAACGATTATACAGCAACAACATCAACAACAATAGCAACAACAACAACTACAACAACAAAAAAAAAATCCTTAATCCGATCAAAATAATTTTTATTACTTTTTATTCCTATTAAATGCACAATCATCACGTATACTAACTCAAAAATAATATATATGATGTGTATATATACATATATGTATATATATAATAAAGATAAGGAAAAGCTTTATTCTAAGTTAAATTTTGAGAAAAAAAAATACAAAAAAAATGAAACAACAACAACTCAATAAATTTCATAAAAAAATAGAAAATAAAATAAAACATTAAATTTGATTAAAGGTTATCATGTCCCTACCGATACACCATTCTATATTATCAATTCTTTTTTATTTTTTTTTTTTTTTTTTTTTAATTTTTTTTATTTCATTCTCTTTAAAAAAAAAAAATTTTTGTATTTTCTTCCTCTTGTACTATCATAAATTAAAAAAAAAAAAAAAAACAAAAACAAAATCATAATAAATAATAAAAGAAACAAAAGTACTAAATAAAAAAAAAATAAAAAAAAAGGATTCTTTAAAAAAAAAAAAGATTAAAAAAAAAACCAAGTAAAAAGAATAAAACAAAATAACACACAAAACTGAAAATTGTTTCTTATATAGATTCATACTTTCTTTCTATCCCTTTCTATTTTTTTTCTTTTTTTTTTTGTATTGTTGTCTTCTTCTATTGTTTCAAAATTAAAAACTGAATTGGATCCTTATGGAAGTCCTTGTGTTTTATATATTGCTACAATATAATACCTTACACATAATGTATGAATATGATCCGTATATAATTAGAGTGACCATTGTCGTGTTCTGTTTCACAAAAATTTACAGGCTAAATGCGAAAAATTTACAGTCAAAAGTTAGTGTAAAATCTACAATTTAATCAAAGTTCAGAATGATTAAAGATTTTGTAAAAATATACTGTCAATAAATTGTGACAAAGCTGGCAAAATGTCATATGTCAACATTTTTGAAAATGGGACCCATATGTCTGGATGTAATAATGGTAAACATTTAATGGAATTGAATCTTTAAAATATGTCAGAAATATAAAGTTTTTTTAATGACGTTTAGTAAGAATCTAAATTGTTTTAAATTGTAATAAGCATTGTCTTTACGATAGGGTACATATTGGAACATGGAGTCATATTATAATTGTGTTATTAAAATTGATCTTAATGAATTCCAAATACAATTTAAACTTGAAATAGCTCAATGATTAATAGCGGTTGATGCGAGTTGAAAACCAGATGAAAGCTTTTTTCACTTTGACTGGGATTCAAATCCGAGCTTTTCGCATGGAAGGTCGCTCCTCTAACCACTGTGACTCCCAGCCGTTTTAGAATTTGCACAAAATTCCTGTGTTGGATTTTAACTATAAAAGAAACCTTCCCTTTTTCAAACTACAAATTGTGATAAGACAATAAATTTATGTATTTAGTATGTTTCGGGTTTTAAAAAAACAGTGTTTGGGAATTTGGATTTATATTGGATCATAATTAACAAAATTAAACTGTATAATAAGATCTTCGCCGCTTTAGAGTGAAGGGATGAGGATCTACTACAGTCGATCTTTCACATTGGAAAACATTTGGTGAACCTAATCTTTATTTTTATTGTTTTAGAACAGGTAGTTAGCATTCTTTTGGTATCTATAAAGAAAGAAAATAAGAAAGCACCCCATATTGGTCCGTTGATGAGGTTCTCTTTCGAACTTTATCTAGATATTCCAGAACCGTTTGATCGAATCGATTTCATCAGGCCATTTTTATTTTATTCATAATTCAACATTGTTAATGAATGACTATTTACTTGTCTCACAACTCATATACCTTACAAACTGGTTTAAATAATAGTAGTTTTATTATAAAGTTTTACATGTCAATGATGGATTTGTTGTAAAATGCTACAAGTTGGCTTCTAAATGTTCATTAGCACATTACACTGTATTTATTGTTAATTTCAAATGCTACAATGTATTTAAATATATCCATCTTATTAATCCTAGCTAATGACTCAACAATTTAACTTAAAGTTTCAGAATCTGGAATTTATTGGGTGAAAAAATAGGAAAAATTAAAAAAAGAAATACTGAAGAAAAACCCTAATGATATAATAAATGCATCATATGGTTACCAAAAAATCACCGTATTTTATGTATATATATATATATATATATGTAATTATGATATTATTTATTTTCTCTTTTATTTTATAAGTATGTACAAATGTTTGTTAACTAAGAAATTTTGAAAATACATCTTGAAAAAAAAACTACAATTCATATATATATAATGTATAAATAGTTATATAAAGTATACATATGTCCGTACACAATAAATGCGTACAATAATGTATTTAGGTATATACAAGTAAATCTATATATATATAATTGTAAAATACAAGTTGTAGACAAAATAATGCCAACACCACTAATATTTAATGTTTTCTTTTATTATTATATTTTTTTTTTTTTGTATATAGAAAGAGACAGATATAATGGAGACTTGTTTCTTTTTTTTTATATACTTTTTTTATATATACATACAATAGTTTGTATTTGTACAATTTTTTATTTTTTATTTTATGTTTTGTTTTTAGAAAAAGAGAGAGATGGCAAAAAAAAACGAAAGGACTTTTGAAACAACTAGTTTTGTATTTTTTTTTTTTTTATTTTTTTATTTTGTACTTTTCATTCTTTCTAGAATAAAAGAATTACAATAATAAAAAATGCGATATGAAATAAAATCCTTGTACATCCATTATTTTTACTTCCTATTTGATATGTTTACTTCCGTTATTCTGTATGAGTTTTTGTTTTTTTTTTTTTTTTTTTTTTTTTTTGTGTACAATGAGTTGATATTTTTTTTGTAGTTGTTGTTTTTTTGAAATACTCTCTGATACTTGAAAATAAAAAAATTGTTATTGTTTTAGTCATACATATTTATTATTTGATACAATTATTTACGTACAGATACAATAATGTACAAAATAACAGTTGTGTCCTTTAAGGATAATTGAATTCAAACAGAATGTGATTATTGAAGCAAGAAAAGGTTAAACAATAAGATTTCTGGATGCTGGAAAAGTGGTAAGAATTGGCTGAATGTTTATTTTACTTTAAATTTTTCTTGAGCTCTGAGAGCCGAGAGCGCTGTTCTTATCTACTCCTACTTTTTAGGAGTAGAAGTTTTAAATTGATCATCATAGAAAGAAGTTATAGTATTTGATAAAATAAGTTATTAATAGTATTTGAGACTTGACTACTACTGAATACAGACTGTATATCACATCGAAAAGTGTGTTCTTAGGTATTTAACAATGAAGTTATTATCATTCTCTTTTTAAAATTCTTAGGACTATAGCTCACAATTGACTTTCAATCAAGGTCTCCGGGCATGGTTCTTCAATATAGATATATAGATATATATATATACAAGCAGTAATTAAAGGTTTTAATTTTGAATTATTTCAAATTCGTGTAATATTTTACAATGAGCCAAGAGTCATAAACAACATAATGTTAAAATAATTTGAAATTCTAGGCCAAGGATAAATTTAGGTTATGTACATACTGAAGAGTTACCAAGGAAAAGTTTCATCAGTCTATCATGACATGAATCTAATGACAAAACCTTTGCATGAATCACGATAGTAAGTCAACGCAATCCGCAACCAATTAAGTTGTCAAATCTAATTTCTTCCACATAAAAAAATGAAAAACCTTACACAATATAATTTTGAAACGCAATCAATTAGCTATGATTTAAATTTAAATACTTATTCTTTTATTAAAATTCCAGTTAAATTCACTTTATTATTTATTTATTTCATCTAAAATTTCATAAATACATACAAAAAGTAAGTAATATTAATTAATAAAGCATTCCGCAGTGTTGAGTGCAAGTTTCATTCTTAAAAAAATTTTTTTTAAATATTTTGCATATATTTAGGCGCATTTCAAGTACTATTAATAATATTAAGAAATCTTCTTAAAAAAAAAAAAAGAGGAATTATATTTTGCAGCTCACTGTAAAGGTATTTGCACTTTAATAAATGTTAAATATCCGTTTCAAATTAATGTATACATATAATATGATATATAATTGTAAGACATAATACTCATGTATATGTACTTGTACTAACAAACAAGTAAGACAAGTACATGTACACATGTACATTATATAGATTATCATTATATAGATTTTTATGAAATAAAAGAAGTAAAGTCAAATTCTGTCATCTACCCCTATATTTCAATTATATTTTTTTTTATATACTTGTATGTGTGTGTACTATTTTATTTAATATTTTATTTTTACAATTTGTATTTGTCATTTGATTTTTAATTTTGTTTTTTTTTTAATTTTAAATTTAAAACAAAAGTATTTCAAATCTTTTATTATAACCAGTTAGTTAGTTGATTTGGAAAATAATATTTTTTAATAATATTTATTTTTTATTTAATTTTTGTAATTTAATACACAGACAGGATAGAATTATGTAAATGTATTATATTATATTGTATTGGTATTGTTGTTGTATATTTTAATTTTTACCACAAAAAATTGAAACATTTTTTTTTGTATTCAATTAAATTAATCATAAGTAATTTATTATTTTTTTTTTTTATTATAAACTTTTTTGTAAAATATTTTAATCTGTGTGAGAGAGACAATAAGACGACAAAACCAAGTGTGAGACATAATTTATCAAAATTACAAAAGACACGCACACACAAAATTTTCATTTATCTCAAAATTATAAAAAAAAAAAAAATCTTGTAAAAATTTTATAGCTTTTTATTTATTATTTTTATTAATTGAATTTAATTATTTATCATGTCTGGATCATTTCAGAATCCAGACTACAATAATAATAAGAAACTTTTGTTTTGTGTTCTGATTAAAATAATTTAAGGGTTGAGTTTGCAGTTTGTTTTACTTAAGGGTTGAGTTTGACATTTTTACTTAATTTTAAGGCACGTTTAAAGAAAGTAATCTGAAGTATGTGAGAGTTGATTAGAGATAATGGAATGATAAAAGAAGGCTCAATTATATTAATTACAATTAGTAATATTATAGAAAATAATCCAAAAGATATACCTGCAAGATTAAAATTAATAAAATTGGATTATGGTACCTTTAAATGAATTCTATAATATTCATATAATGGTAATAAAAATTAATAGGCATAATTTAAAAACTTTTATTTCATATAGACTTTTATTTCATTAAATAAATAATATAAATTGAAGTATTTTGGAAATAATTATTGAATTTATTATGCATTTAGGTTGTTATTAACTCAAGGCCAAATATTACTGTGTTAAGGACCTATAGGTACTCTGTTTTATTTTTATAATATTGTTAAATGTTTAATACTAATTTTGAGAATAAATATTATTTAATTGAAATGCGTTTTATACAATAAAAGAGCACACAATTGATTTCTGATTTGATAGTAAAATACTTGACAGCTGACCGATAGCTCAGTGGTAAATTTGCGGCTTTTCAATTGAAAAATTTCGGGTTCAAACCCTGGTCGGATCATATCTAATAAAGAAATATAGTTTATATTACAAAAATTTAATAATAAGTTAAAATGTCAAATCGGCAAAGGATTAACACTATCAGGCAATATTTATTATTGTCTTGTACTACAAATAAATAAATAAATTTGATTAAAAAATGTTTGCTTAACATAGACCAGTCTTTTTGTAGAAGAAGTCTACTAGTGGTTTTGTAATAAATAAAGCCGCAGGGAAATCATTACAATGGAAATCCTAAAAAGTTATAATCTTATATATTATTGTTTAATGTTATTTGATGTCTTAATGGCATTTTAAAGATGTGATGCTATACAATTTTAGTATATTAGTCTATAAAATCTTATATTTTATATTTGTGTAGAAATAGAAGCAGCAAAAGAACAGGATTTAGCCCTATTAATACATTAAATGTATTTGTAATAATTTAACTATAAAAAATTCACAAAGAATCGATCTCCGTTAGATGCTTTGCAAGATTGCGGACAATAGTTCACATAAGAATTCGGCTCTTTTAATGAATTTCAATTTATTCCGAAAAAAATCCACAAAAAAACGGCCTCCGTAAAGTGTTTTGACAAATTGCTGAACAAAGTTAATATTTACCTTTGATCTGTGCCATTGTATTGGAGAGAAATCTGGTTGGTGATTAAAAAAAAAAATAAAACAAAACCTACATATCAGAACTAAGTAATATACTAAATAAATATCCATGGAAATCAAACTATCCAGAAGAAATAAAGATTATTTAGAGAAATTCTTAAACAACTAAGTATATCAGAGGTATATCAAAAATTTAAATTCAGTATTAATAAGACAGAAGAGATAAAAATCAATGGGTAACACAACACCTATACAAATAATCGTTCAAACAATTGAGTATGTCAATAATGTCAGCTACCTTGGCAGCACTCTTTATCAACCAGTGCAAGAAGACAAGAAGGTATGAATAGCTAATTCAAAAAAGGTAGAGCAGAATTTGGCAGATTGCAGTCCGTATGGAAAAATTCATGAATCTTCAGAAACAAAAGAAACAAATTCAGAATTATATATAGGATATTCTGGCCTAAAACAACCACGAATAGAGAACTTACCTGGATTATGCATACAAGCATTGTGGAACTTACCTGGAGTAAAACTAAGGAAATCAAGCAAGTAAAAATGTGCATCAAATAAGGAAAAATAAATGGCTGTGCATGGGACATACGCTGAAATTACCAAGGAGAATAGCCCATGAATGAAATGCGCAAGGATGCAGAAAACGTGGTCGGACAGGTAACACCTGACGCTTAACCATAAAAAATCAACTGAACTTAATAGACATAAAATGGGAAGTGCAAAAACAACAGCATCTAATTGAGTTCAATGAAAATGTCCAGAGGAAACCATACGCTCCTCCAAAAACACAATGTTATTCTTTCTTGTACTTAATATAAAAATCGCTATTCCACTAAAAACATTGATTCTATCTAATAACGCACTCACATAATAAACGTCATAATAAAGGATTTGAGAACACTCAAATATTGACGCAACTTATCATTCAAAAAAAAATATAACTAAATACTAAAATTTACAGTAAAACGAGGAAGAGTGTAGTAGAGTAGACTGTGTCAACTCTGGGATACCCGTATGACCGTAACATATACATTATATCATCCGGGTAATTACTTTTGGCAAAATTTCAAACACACAGCTTTATTAAGTGTAGTGGAATATTCATTAAAAAAAAGGAGTTGTATGGCAGCTACTCGAACCCTCTGCAGTAGACCAACCAAATTTTACTGTAACTTTGGCCATTACACTAAACTTTTTTGGCAAAGTTTCATACACCCACCTTCATTAGATGTAGTGTAATGCTCATATAAAAGAAGGAGTTGTATGGCAGCTACTCGAACCTTCTACAGTAGACCATACAAATTTTGCAGAAACTTTGGCCATTACACTAAACTATTTTTAGGAAAATTTCAGACACGCAGCTGTAATAGGTACAGAGTAATACTCATATAAAAAAAGGAGTTGTATGGCAGCTACCCGAACCCATAGACCAAAATGGCTGGATTTAAATAGCGATGACGGCTATAGCAAAAAAACGAATTTGCGAAAATTTCAAGATCCTAGCTCCTTTAGTTTTTGAGTTATCGTGGGGACGAACGGACGGACGGACATACATAGCTAAGTCGATTTATTTTTCGATTCTGATCCGATCCATACACTTGAGTCTATATCTACCCCCCCTCCTTCTCTGCGTCACAAACGTAATGGCAAATTTATTATACCCTTTGACTATATAGTTATACGGGTATAAACATGTAAAAATATACTTTTGCCTAAAAATCAAATACTAAAAATAAGAATATAAAATCTTTCCAAATTTAATTCCCAACTCATTTTATTACAAAATTTCTACCAAACTGTTTAAAAAAATTTTTGCTTAAAAAAATCAATATTCTTCAATATGCCATTAAAAATCTATTTAAAAATTTAACCTATACAATAAAAATTTAATATTTTTTGTTTAACATTACCAACAACTATTTATAATTAATATAAATGTTTTATTATATTAAAAATTTTTATTATTTTTTATTATTTTTTAATTTTTCATTTTCACTTTATTATAAAACAATTAGTTTTGAAAAATCTTTCAAAATCAATTGAAAAATGTATTAATAACACATATACATATAAACAAACAAATTAATAAACAATACGTTACATGATTATATTATATCAATCTATCAATATCTATCTATACGCATATATATATATATATATATACAATTTTTCATTCAATAATTTATAATCCTCTCTGACTACACCAATACAAAATTTTTTATACATATTATGTAGAACAAAGTGAGAATCATGTTAATTGTAAAAAGGATAATAAATATAAAAAAAAACAAAACAAGTAAGAAAGAGAAAGAAAATTAATAATAAGAAAACGAGAAAAAAAAAACAAAAACAATAGAGTTCGTGTTAATTTATCATTTCCTTGTTCAAATCGAAAATCATGACGATTTATTAGATTGTTTATGAAGTCTTGATAGGATTTGTAAAGTGAAATATACAACAAAAAAAACAGAAAAACATAAAAAAAAAAAATAAACAAAAGAGTTGATAATCATAAATGAGCAAATTATTAAAGAGTGAAATTGAGAGAGGGGAGAGAGAGGGAAGTTGGAAGTAAAACTTCTAATAATTGAACACTGTACTCAAGTTCTATACTCTATAGTTGAAGCTATTATTTATTATATGATTACGTATGTATATGGAAAGTGTGTATATTCATATTTTCTATATAATAAATCTATATAGTATATATATGTATATATATATATATACGAGTGTTCTATATAACAGATTAAAATAACATTAGTTTGTATAGCAATAATTCAAAACTCGACATATTCGAAAGATTTTCAAGATTTTATTAAACATATGTGTATATTCTTGTAATAAAATAAAAACATATAAATGTTACGGTAATTATATAAAATACAGTTAATAATTATTTTTACTAGATATTTAACATTCAAATAATGACATCTTTCCGTAAATGAATTCACTACAATTCATAAATAATTTTTGGAATAAAAGCATTATTGAACAATCATGTGTTTTGTTGAGTTGAACTGCCAAATTTTTGTTAAATATGTTGTGTGGATGTGTTGTGTTGGATTGAGCTGTCAAATTTTTGTCAATTATATAATTGACACTTTGATTTGTATCTTACTTAGTTTTACTGCGTATTGTAAAGTATTTGGTGCATTTTTCGACCAGCACTTATAGTTATTGTAAATTTAAATATGATCTTTGGAGGACAAAACAAAATTGACCCTTAAACTTTAAATTATAATGCTCAAGTGCATAGTAGGAAAAATACGATTCTACACTCAATTGTCTAAAGTTAATAGTTTTTATAAAAGAAGACGTACCGTTGTGTAACTTAGTCACGTGTAGCATACGGTTCCTTAAATCAATCAGAGTTTTTAACTATATTTAAATTTAGATAGCTCAATGTTAAAGTGGCGACTTTTTAATTAAAAAGTGTTGGTGTTCAAACCATGATCGGATCATATCTAATAAGAAGATATAGTGTAGATTACAATAATTTAATAATAAGTCCAAATGTCAAATCGGCAAGGGATTAATTTTATCAGGCAATATTTATTAATTTCTGGTACTACATATAAATAAATAATAAACGTCATGTGGCAGGATTGTAAAAAACTCAAATTTAAACTATTCCTATCAATCAACTAAAAATTTGAAAACGCACATATCTATGGCAATGCTCTTCTACTTTAAGGATAATTGCACTCAATTTCAAGTTAACTCAAAAATTTGAGTGGAGCTGAGTTTGTAAAATTAGTTTATTTTTAATCCGTTCAGCCCTGATGGCATTAGCAAATATATTAATGGATATACACGTTATGACTGATTAATGTACAAAATAACCAAATTATACTACTAAGCCTTAACATATAAATATATTAATAATAAACTGTATAAGATTGATGAACCACATCATTTAGATTCATTACAACAAGAACAACAATAGTATTAAACAATAACAAAAACATTAACAAATAAAACAATAAAAACAAAAAAAAAACTAAATATGTAATTTGTATAATTTTCATACAATGAGGTAATTATTAAAAACAACTCTACCTTTATTCTCATTCTTCATTAAAGAAATGAGTGAATATTGAGGGAAAAAGTTTTTTTTTAACTCAGGTGTGTTCAACTTTTGAGATAAATGAAAGATTTTTCATTTTTGAGAAAATTTTTCGTATTATTTTATTTAAATTAAACTTTTACCTTTCTTCTATTTTAATTTAAAGATTTTCCGTCAAGGAAATTTCAAATTAATTAAATAAGATATTATTAATGTAGATATATTTTACAAATATTTATTGTATCCTTCCGAAACATTTTATACCATGAATCATCTTGGGGAATTAATGATATTCAAAAAATCTCTTTACTTTAATTAATTTTAATGTTCGTTTTCAATAATATTATTATTTGGAAAATCCAAAAAGGAAGGAAGAAATTTTCCAATTTAATAAAACAAAAATTAAATATTAAGTATTACATAAAATTTTAGTACACTATATTTTAAGGATTCCAGTATTAAATCTTAAAATTTTTTATTTATTTATTTTATTGTACAGTGCCCTACCACATTCAATATGTGATAAGTGAGTGAGTCTTAAGATATTTTGTTGAAATTTAATGAGTAAACATATAATAAATAAAATTTTTGTGATAATTTAAATGAAATAAAATTGTTATGAAAACTAATGTTATTTAAAATAAATATATATTAGTATCATAAGAAAACATTTTTTGGAAATGGAATTAAATTTAATGGATGCTAAGCATATAAAATTCAATTCAGGAAATTTTAAAATGAAATAGTTATGTGTGGACATGGACTTTAAATTTTAATTGAAATAATTTATTAATAAAAGGATTTACCAAGGGACAGTAAATTTTTTTAGTAAATTCAAGCTTATTATGAATGTTAGTTTAAAATAAAAAAACAATTACCATGGTTACCATCTTTGTTAATTGCATTTACTTAGTTGGAACACATGTAAGGTAACCAAATACTACTTAAGGGAACATAGGTAACGAATCAGACAATTACTGAAATCAAACATCAGTAAATGTTGCTCACTTCGTAAACTATAACAATTAACTGAAGAGTCTTCTTTTACAAGGGGTAGTGTGTACTATTGAAAAACTAAAAAATAAAATTAATAATTTTAGTAACAAAATATTTTAACAAAGTCCAAACATTTTATATATTAACAAAGTGAGACCCATTTCAACAGTACTGAGCCAAGAATTAAAAACACTCAAGTTAAATTACAAATGCTAGATCAGACATATAACCTACGAGAACTACTCATGCTTACGTAAAGTCTGGCTCTCAATGTTAATTTGTTTACGTTAGTATCAAAGAGCTCAGAACTTAAGTTAGTCTCTCTTAACATATACGACATTGCTTCAAATTAACAGCAGTCTGCACAATGGTGTAAGCTGTTGAAAAGCTCGACCGATCTTAAATTATTCAAATTTTTCATAAACTTCACGAATAGTATGCGAATTAATTTCACCGCGAATATCCTGGCCTTTTATTAAGTGTTCTATTATAGTTTAAGTTTTTAACGACTATAGTCAACTTATCCCTTCAAAATTCTCCATTTAATCTGTATTCTAAAAAAGCTAATGCTCGGTGTGTGTTGCTAAGTATTTCAGTGGGTTTTAATTGTTGCGATGTTATTGAAAAAATTAACACAAAAGGTACACAATATAGTGAGAATGAGAATTGCATATGGTAAATAATGACGCAATAGGTTAACGGTCCTTAAAAAGTTTTTGGAAACTTTATTTTTTGAGCAGTACTATGCAAAATAGGACATAGTAATTCACTTCCAAACTTTGTTTATTGACAAATCGTCGTGCCGAAATAAGTGGACAAGTGCCAAGTTTGTTAATAGAGTCAACATTCCATTGTCAAAGATCAACAAGTACACCAAATTTAAATTTAATAAGTTTAAGCGTTTTGGCGGTCTGTTAGAGCAAAATGGTTAGCCCAGTAACAATCCCCGTAAAACCAAAAAACCGACATTTTGTTGATAACCGGCTGAGCATTTAAGAAGTCTATTAGTCCCATACAAACAAACAGTTGCTTTTATAATTAAATATTAAATATTTTCCTATCTCTTTACCAAAACTTCTCTTCTTCAATAACACTGCCCAAGTTGCTCGGAAATTTACTTAACATTGAAAGCTATAGAACTAGGCAAAGGAAGGTAAGAAGCTTAAATAAGTAAACATTTTAGATGTAGGTTTAGTTTTTCGGATTTTCGAAGAGTTTCACCTTGCCTTAGGATAAATTAAAGAAGGGTACAATTTTATTACCAAGAGAAGATAGTAATCTTTCACCTTTGAGACTCAGGAAAGTAAATAAGGAAGAGGTTTATAGTTAAAAGCATTTAACGTTTATCAGATTACTAAGTTATCACAAACGTAATCAAACGGAAGTTTAAATTACTGAAGAAATTGGTAGAAACCATTTGCCTAAAGATTCCGAAAGCCTTTTCTGGGACTTGAAGTTTAATCAAAGAAATATTTTTTCTGTTACCAATTAGAAGTTCCAACAAGCATCCTGGATTTCCAAAGATTAGTCCACCTTTATATATTAGTATTTCCTTTCCAAGAACCTACTTCAGTTTTAATTAGAAATGGCCGGATTTATGCTGTGATTAGATTTTCAATCTTCATTAGATATAAAGTTTCCAGAAACTTAAAAGACATTTTAAAAATCAAAACGTCTCATGAATTAGAAATTCTTAAGAAGACAGATCATTAAAATTGAAGAACGAAATGAACAAAATATGATTTAAATAAAAATTTTTATAACTAATTTTCTTTTAATTTTGATATGGGTATTTAAATTTTTAATATCTAGTTTAAATTTTATAATTTAAAATCATAAATTTTTTTATTTCCAAAATTCTTTATCAAAACTAAAATTCTTTGCAAAAATAATTTTCAAAAATATTAAAAAATTCTTAGAAAATATCAAAATTAATAGTTTTAATTGCGTTTTAAAAAAAAGTTTTTACTCTTAAAATTTCAAATTTTTTTTATGATATTTTCTGTTATTCATTTGAATTTTAAATATATACATATGTGTATTTTATCAGTCAATATACATGAAATTGATACTTGAAAATGAGAAAACAGAAAATTTTCTCTAATATGTAATTTTTTCCAAGACAAGAACACTTTAAAAATATTAAAAAAAACTTTTTCTTCACTTTAAATCTTACATGAAAAAAAATTCTAAAGCGTGATAAGAAAATTCAAAAATAAAACAACTTATCAAATTTTTGGTACTCAAAAGCATACAAAGTGTTCCAAAAAAACAATGCTTTGACTTTGGTAATATTTAAAACAAGTAGGAGTATAAAAATAGAAGATAGAGAAGTAGATCAAGTTAGAAAATGTAGACGATGTACAGTACACAGTTGTAGCTCTCGATGTTGAGGAACACATTAATAAGCGTTCAATTGAAATCATTTTAGAGTTATGATAATGACGAAATCGTTTTAAGAAAGCAGTATTACCAGGAAGCTTAAAAATGTTTAGGCAGTTTAAGATCTCCATGTTGGGATCTATTGGCTAGGTGCAAACTCAAAAAAAGACTTTCTTCCTTATACTGTAAGAAAATGTAGAAGAAAACGGTATTCTAAAAAACTTCCGCAGAATTAGTTGCTCTTGGCCACCAGCAAAGTAATGTTCTATTGAGGAAAAAGGGATTTTTAAAAACGGCATTATATTCCGTACACGAATTTTTTATTAATTTCGAGATTTTATTTTTCTAGATTTTAATTTTCAATATTTTGATATTTCTAGATTTCGATTTTCAAGCTTTTAATAGTAACCTGTCTGCTTCTGAAAAACTGCTTCAGAAAACTGTTTATGGACACTCTACTCTACTTAAAACTGCTTCAGGACACTCAACTTATATTTGAATAATATATGAAGTATTTATCTTTTTAGTATGAAGGACCATTTTATCACAGTCCAATTAAATTAATAATATTGAATGGTGCTGTCAAAAGGATCTCTAATGTAACTTGAAAATGTGACTGTGAAGACCAGTGTTTAAGATCTCAAAATAACTAAAACTAAAGTTTTGGGAAGAATAAGACAATCCATAAGGAGAATAATTTTGATGAATCAATTTTTGTCTCCTTCGTGTTCACTGTAATAGTACATGTACTTCAATTTTCCTGAAAAGTTACACTGACTTATGTTTTGCTGTAATGAGATTTGGTGCAACGTTTTAGATTTTCTTCAGTATACTATAGAAGAAAATAGTTATAAGTTCCTCGGTGGAAAAAAAATGGCAAATCAGACCATTGGATAGGGAGACTCCCATACAAAAACACTAGATTTTTCCAAAAAATCTCTGGTTTTAAGCGATGGAATGAGTTAAAATTTGGAACATAAACTATTGATGGGTACTTATGAAGAGTAGCATTCATAAATTGACTCTAGTCGCATAAAATCTGAAGATTCTAAAAGTTTCAGCAATAATATGGTTCTAATAATTCGTATTTTAATGAAATTTAATATAAATGCTTTTTTTGCAAAAAGAAGAACGGCTTTACAGATGGGTCAAATTTTACTATAGGATGGTTGCTGCCACATAAAATAACCAAATTTTACAAGAAATATTAACAAACTTTACAGACTTTACAATAAAAACCACATTATGCAAGAAGAAAAACTTATACAATCCATCATGAGTTTATTTCTACATTTTTAAATTTCTACATATTCATTTAAATAATCAAAGAAGAATTAATCCCAAACTTAGGTGGATTAGCTGCTTCAAGAACCAGACATATCATATGTCTTAGATTTTCCCAAATAATTTAAAACAAATTTAGAAAGTTATTCAATGTCTGTGTCTCATTTCAAAAGCTCTTAACCATTTTATGATTTTAATATCTTCTATATAACTTTATTAAAATTTTCTAAAGTAATCCATTTCTACAGTCATTACAAATGATATTTTTTCCGGTACACTCTACTAATAATATGCATATATTATACACAAGTATTTTGTGTTTGGTATTCTAAACATTCTTCTATTATAAGTTTTTAGTTTTATTTTTTTTTTAATACAGATGTGAAACAAAATTTTTTTTTGAAAAAAAAAAAAATTAAAATAAAAAACTTTCGTCCTTGTAATAAATTACTTATAGTTTTCTAAGAAAAAAAAAATGTTATAAAGAAAATTTTCTTATTTTCATCATCATCTCAATTTTTGATACAAAAGCAATTTACATACACACCGTATTATATGGAATATATTGAACACGTATTGAATATAATTTCTAAAGTACATACCTACCTACTATTAACATTTTATCGATTCTATTTTCAAAGACTGAAAATCAAATAAAAAAATTAGAACTCAACTAACATACGATATATGCAGACTTTAATCAAAGAAATGCCTACATATTTTCTTTTCTTCTATTTGATCGGAAACTAAACTATATGACATTAGTATTTATATGTATATATACATGTATTTTAAGTAGTTTATTTTCGGAAAATATTTCTAAATATACATAAAAATTTTCTTGAATTTTTTCCATACAACTATTTTTAGTTTTCATCATTTTTAATGACTTAATAACTCGGCCTGTCAAAATAATTTCAGACATGCCTTGCTTTGTTTTTATTTATTGTTGTTTTTTTAATGTAATGGTTTTTAAAATACTTGTCAAATTTTTCAAAAAAAAAAAAAATATCGATATATAATCAATGACCTTTCAATTAAATGTCAGATTTTAAGAAACTATAAAAGTGCTTTAGTTACTTTTATTACGATTAAATACACAAGTATTGTAATCGCATAAATTTTTTTAGTTTTGACTTCTGAACTTTTTTTAGTATTTTTTTTTTTATGCCGGCACCTTTACGTGCTAACTCTTCACTGTGATAGGCTAAACAGCTTGTCTATTTATGTGCATGTCGGAAAAGGGGAGATATATTCATATATCCATATATTAGAACTGATCAAATGAATTTCACATACAATTTAAACATGAGATAGTACTACGCCTTATAACAGGTAGAAATGTCTTAGATTTTCAATAAATACAGTTCTATTTTGTTTATATTATAATAATTTTGTATGTGAGTTAAATGGTTTTCTATATCAGTGAGTTAAGTAAGTTAAGTGTGTCTATATCAGTGAGTTCGATATGCCGTATATACCATTAACACGTTGGAATAGAGGAGAAAGTATGAGAGTTATTATTAGAATTAGATCTTAATAAATTTCACGTAAAATTATTACATAAGATAGAACTAGGCCTACAAACATATGCAAAAAGCTTATTTTTTCAAAGTATACTGTTCTATTTTCATATCTGCGAGTTATATTATTCAATTGAATTATTTGTTTATATTTAGTAGTTTTTCTTAAAAGTTATAGAACTATTAAGCCTTGAACCATATGGCGAATTACTATTTGTTTCAAATCTTAAACCAGATAATTATTATTTATTTTTTTTTGGAATTCGAACGCGGCCTCTCAAAGAAAACTGGGCACTTAAAAAAGTATGGCATCCGAATTTTCACAAAATTATTTCATGATATAAAATAAAATCCAAGCTATAACCAGTGGCATCATATGGGGTTTGTGATGACGACTGTCGTTTACAAAAACTTCTTCCCTGATAAAATTTTTAATACTTGGGTAGTGGCAATTTTAGAAACGACTTAAATATTAAAATAAAGTGACTTGAAGCGTCACTAAGAAACCGGAAGTGACCATTTTAATGATTGAAATAAATTTTTTTTATTAATCTTGTAATCTATTATTCAAAGATATTTCTTGTTGCTTACTAAAAATAAAAAGCTGAGAGGCTTACGATATCTGGGCATTTAATGTGATAACCGAGGGAATGGAACATCGAAGCTACTTACAAGAACCGTAAGTTCAAATTCTATAATAACTGCTGATCTGGTATTTCAAATGTTTTTAAAGAAATATAATTTGATTAACTTATCATTTTGAAGATTTTATAATAACTTACATTTTCATAATAATTTATGACGAGTAAGTCAACTCGGGTACACTTTCAGTTATTTGATCTTTTAAGTAAAATTCAATTATATAAAATTTTCTTCAATATTTTGTATTTGAATTTTTAAACAAGAAAATTGGAAATTTCATACTTGAATTATTTACTAGTATTAATGATGAATAGTATATGAAAGGTATATATATATACCTTTGTATATAAGAAAGTTCTATAGGATCAATTAGGAAGTAGTTTATGACATAAAAAAAAAACATTTAATGATTAAAATCAGATTAATGATTTGTGATTTTGGAAATATTATACAATTTACAAAGAATGACATGAGATGAGATAAAAGTTTATATATGATAATATTAAAGTTTAAAAAATTTTTAATGTCAATTACTTTTTGAATAATAAGTATATGACAAAAATATGTCAAAGTCAACTTATTTTAGGAATATTAAGAAAAAGAAAAACATGCCCAAAATTAAAAATGATTTTAGAATTTTAATACTAAGAAGTCATAATTAGCTTAAAATTTCATTTGAATTATTATTAGATAATCTAATTGAAAGTAGGTTTGTTTTATTATGTCTGACCATTTTAACTATGAAAATGTTTCAATCATAAAATCATTTGATCAAAAGAGTTGATTTAGGTATATTGCTTATATAATCGTTTGATGGATGAAATTAAGCATTTTTTGACAACTGAATGGAAGACGTGGAGATTATTTTGTAAAAAATGTGAAATTTAATTAATGATACCTAGCAAAGTAAAGAAGTTATTTAAAACCAATTTCATAATGGATATGAACAATATGCCAACACCAAATTACTAGTCAGAACATATTCTGCTGTCTTTAACGAGGTATGATAAGGTTGAAAAGTATCCGCGAAAAACGCGAACACTTTTATGAAGTCATAAAGTTTTACTAGATAAACTTTTTGTGAAGAACTTACAGAAGCTTTAAATTAATAATTTATAACGATTCAAAAATTAGATTTAAATCAACTTTGAAATAGTTTCTAAATCTCAAAGAGCTATTATGCTCTTAAAATATTATAAAATCTTAATTAATAAAAACTAATATTTGTCACTTTCCTCCAAATGCTACTTCCTTAACTGTGTAATTTAACGACAACAGTTGTATGTTGCGAGTATTTAAAATGAATAAAGTTAATATAACAATTGTCAAAACTAATTTCGAAAGTACTAGTATAAAGCTCTCTTATACTTACTTAGGCTTTTAACTTTATAGACCATTGATTTTTAACTTAATTTATAAATTTTTCAATTAATTTTTAGTTTTGCAAAGCGCTCAAAATTCGAACGATTTTTGCACAGAAACTATTGTTGACATTTATAAAAAAATAACTGAGCCGCAGCCGGCACTTTTGCCACCGAATAAGTTGATTAATATATTATGATAATTAAAAAATTAATATTAGTTTTGATTAAAATATAGCAAGATCCCTAGATATTAATTATTTTTTGAATAAAGTGTGCGTTTTTTGATGCAGATTTTAATAAACCAGTGAGGGACACTGAGAAGGAAATTAGTATGTTGACTGTGGCGCGACACTCAAACATTCTGCGTTTTATCGTAAGTTTTTGATATCAATTTATTTTGATTTTTATTTTTTAAAGGTAATTCTAAAACTTAAAAGACTTAGTCTGAAGTTAGTATGTGGTCGAACCAATACTTCATCGGTGCATACGCCAGATATTCAACCACTGAGTTATCAAGGTTACTGATATTCACAAAAATATGTAAAAAATTAAATGAATAAAAAATTGCATATATTTAGGATACTTTTAAATCTAGTATATGAATATTTATGTTCTTACTAAAATTTTGGATCTACATCGAATCTTCTAAATGTCAAAAATCTCTAAGTTAAGACCCTTAGTATTTATTTTAGCATAAAAGTATTGTCAATAATAAAAAACACTACCTCTTTGAAATTACTCTCACAATTTTATAATTCCTGAATTTTTAAGGAGACGTTATAAGGACTTTTAATGTTTTGAAAATATGAAAGGACTTTTAATAATTGGGGGATTTTATGTAGAGCGTGAAACTTAAATCAACTCATTGTAATAATTTATAGTTTATATATATACTTCTTCTTAATACTATGTAATATGCAATTTTATACATTAGTAATAGCCCTTTATTTACTCTAAAATTTCATCAAATTTTTTAGTAAATTGTGCATTTTGTATTGTTTGTTTTTATAAAACCGGTGACAACCAACGAGGTGAAAGTTGGTATTTGAACGAACATGCACTTCATCTTTTCGTAAGCCAGATATTTAACCATTGAGTCATTAAGGCCTCTAATATTCACTCAAATATCTATAAAATTAAATGAATTAAAAAATTGCATATTTTTAGGATAATTTTTTTTTAAATCAAAATTTAATCACTGAAATCTATAGAAACAGTTAAAAATTCAGTTAAAGTTTAATCATCCTTAAATTAAATTTTAATTTAAAATCTACATTTAAAAAACTCATTTTTTTTTTAAATCAAGTATTTTTTAAATATCAAGTATTTTTAAAATAAAAAGAAACCAATCGTGAGTCTGAAAAAAAAAGAATTTAATTAAATGAATATTTTTTGCTGAAACATTTCAATTTTAATATAAATAGTATTGTCAAAGTTAATTTATTGATTTTATTATATATATATATATATATATATATATATATATATATATATTTATATATATATATTTATATATATATATTTATATATATATACATATGACACTTGAAACATATAAAATACTATTTAAAATTACCGGTGACAAATATATTTTCCTATTGTTAAAAAATTGGAAACAAATAAAACCAATTTTGGTATTGCTGTTTTTTTTTTAA